>JAYKKG010000024.1:0-193644 GCA_036507285.1 Trichosanthes cucumerina | reverse complement strand
TTCTCGGTTGTTCTCTAGGAGAGGGAGAGAGGTGGGATCTCCTTTTAGATTAGGGATGTTTTGAGGGAGAGCTAGAGAGAACTCTAGTGTTTGCCTTAGATGCAAAACTACACAAATGGTTCAAGTAAAAATGCATCCAAAAGGATGCTTTTATAGGCAATGTGGGTGGAGACAAATTCTCCACCCATTTTGCCACTAATTCCACATATTATGCATAAATGCATAATATAAGGTGTCAAACACCTTATTATATGAATCATATTCACATAATGTGAAGAAATTAGATTTAATTAAATCCAATTTCATCTCTCCAAAATTCTACCATTAGTTATGTCCTAATTCCATAATTAGACACAATTAAGTTCAATATGAATCATATTCACATTGAACTATATATTATATCAATCATATCACATATAATTGATATAATCCCTAAATTTGAACTTGAACATTTCAAATTCATTCCAAAACTTTATACCTCTATTAATTCCATGTTGAGCCAACCAAGGGACCTAATGGACCTAAAGATCATGAGCTCCAACGATATGAGATTGAATACTTAAACTCATCGATCCCGTCAAT
The DNA here is from genome assembly GCA_036507285.1 of Trichosanthes cucumerina. NCBI lineage: Eukaryota > Viridiplantae > Streptophyta > Magnoliopsida > Cucurbitales > Cucurbitaceae > Trichosanthes > Trichosanthes cucumerina. The sequence continues at coordinate 193,062 of JAYKKG010000024.1, read as the reverse complement.
CAACATTCGTTAACTACGAGTCACTCCACTAAAGACTCGTAGTTGCAGTCTCCTCACTGTAGGACATATTGTGTCCATTGATTTAACCAATGCCATGAATCAACCCTTCACTGGTCATTTGTAGTCACAATTGAGTCAAATTACCGTTTTACCCTGTGACTACTTCTTGCACCTTAAGCACCATTGATCCACTAATGAACAACAAGTTTATGATCCGACCATAAACATTATCCCTCTCGGACCAACAAGAGGGAGGGGCCTCGTTGTTCAAGACCTGGATTCAGCTCTTAAGGGAACAACCTATCTAGTTACCCTAGAGCGGGAACGAGTGAATTCTTTCTTGCGAAGTTGAGTCCCCAACTCCCTACAAAGTTTCATCCCTGAGAAGGTAGGCATATTGAGTCGGCAACTCTGGCCACTCTCACCCGTACTAGTCAAAGGACAATCCCCGGTAGACAGGAGTTCACAACTCGCTCAGATTCAGGTTGAATCACTATTGGTCATCGTGTGAATTATTAGCCCTAACCTACCAACGGTGTTACTGGATTAGTCTAACAATTCTTGGTCCAGTCTTGTACAAACTCTTTGTACAGGATGCCCCCACTCGCATGTCAACTACATGAATGAGCTGGATCACCTCGTTTGTATCAAATATAAAGTGGGCTACATCCATAGTGTTAACAGGATGAGGTTCCCAACCTAATCCATCTACTACAGACCATTCGGGTCACATTCTAAATGTGACCCTGGAGTTTCATTTATTGGATTTAAGTTTGTAATTGCGAGAACACAAGTTTATTGAAAAAAAATAACCACTTTATTCATTTCCTCAAATAATTACAAATACACGAGTTTAGGGCATAAATCCCAACAAACTCCCACTTTTCCTAAAGCTAGTGGAGTACATAGAACATTACAATAATGAAAATACAATAAACTAGGGCATTGAATACCATTTAATACAATACTCCCACTTGTCCTAGTCAAGGTCTAATGTGTAAACCTAGAGTTTCTAGGTGACCCTTGAACACCTTACCCGTGAGAGTCTTTGTAAATGGATCAGTAGCGTTGTGCTCCGATGCTATCTTCGTGATGATCACTTCTCCTCGGTGAACAATTTCTTGTATCAAGTGATATTTCGGTTTGATGTGTTTTCTTTTTTTGTGACTTCGAGGTTCTCTCGAGTTGTCCACAACACTGCTGTTATCATAATAAAGGGTGATCGAGAGGTTCATATTTGGAATTACTTCCAAATCAGTCATGAACTTCCTAAGCCATACTGCCTCTTTAGCCGCTTTACAAGCTACTGCATACTCAGTCTCCATAGTGGAGTCAGCACTGCATCCTTGCTTGATGCTTCGCCAGACTACTGCCCCTCCATCAAGAGTAAACACTGACCCCGAAGTGGATTTCCTAGAATTCTTATCGGTTTGGAAGTCAGAGTCCGTGTATCCTGTAAGGATCAAATCCTTAGCCCCATACACAAGTATATAGTCCCTCGTTCTCCTAAGATACTTGAGGATTGCTTTTACCACAGTCCAGTGATCTAATCCTAGGTTGGATTGATACCTACTGACAATCCCAACTACATAACAGATGTTGGGCCGAGTACACAACATGGCATACATGAGGCTACCTATAGCTGATGCATAAGGGATTCGTCTCATATTCTCAACCTCTTGAGGTGTCTTAGGACATTGATCCTTAGACAAATGAACCCCGTGCCTGAAAAGCAATAAACCCTTCTTGGAGTTCTGCATCTTATATCGAATCAACATTTTGTCGATATATGATGCTTGAGACAAGGCTAGTGCTTTGTTCTTGCGATTCCGGACAATCTGGATCCTCGAGAACGAACTGCGCTTCTCCCAAATATTTCATTTGAATTGCGTAGCTAGCCAATTTTTAACGTTAGTGAGGAATCCTACATCATTCCCAATGAGTAGGATGTCATCCACATACACCACTAGAAAAACGACAGTACTGTTGATTATCTTCTTGTATAAACAAGGTTCATCAACATTTTGATAAAAACCATAAGATTTGATAGCCTCATCAAACCTTATATTCCAAGACCGAGAGGCTTGTTTCAACCCATAAATGAATCGTTTCAGCCTGCAAACCTTTTGCTCATGGCCTTGTTCAATGAACGCTTTGGGTTGGTCCATGTAAATGTTTTTGTCAGGATTGCCGGCCGTCTTGACATCCATTTTCCATACTTCATAGTCATAATATGCAACAGTGGCAAGAAGGATTAGTATAGACTTGATCATGGCAACAAGAGAAAAGGTTTCCTCACAGCCAACCCCTTCTCGTTGGGTATAGCCCTTTGCCACGAGTCTAGCTTTGAAGGTCTGTACCTTTCCATCTACACCACGTTTTCTCTTGTAGATCCATTTATAACCTATGAGCTTAACCCCATCAGGTTGATCCACAAGATCCCAAACGGAATTGAAGTACATAGACTCCATTTCCTGGTCCATGGCTTTTATCCATTCGTCTTTGTCAATGTCATCCATTGCTTGATCGTATGACAATGGGTCCTCACAATCATCACTTGATGTGACAACTTGGGTTTCAGTTAACCCCATGCAACAGTCAGGCTATGTAACAACCCTCCCACTACGTCGAGGCTTTCTCAACTGTTGAGATGGACAACTTTGACTAGACGAGTTAGGATCAACAACTTTTATTTGGTTTCTTAGCATTGTCAGTAACTTTTATTGACATACTGTCTAACTCATTTAACACGATTTTACTTTTAGGTTTGTGATCTCTGATGTGGTCTTCCTCAAGAAAAGAGAAGTTTGTCGATACAAACACCATGTTTTCTTTAGGATTAAAAAATAGACCACCTATCGTTTCTGGTAGCCCACAAACAGGCATAATTTTGAATGAGGTTCCAATTTCTTCGGATTTGTCACTAGCACATGGGCTGGACATCCCAAAATTCTGAAATGACATAAGCTGCCTTTACGTCCTTTCCAGAGTTCGTAAGGTGTTTTAGAAATATTTTTCGAAGGAACATTGTTCAAAATGTATATTGCAGTCTCCACTACACAATCTCAAAATGAGTCAGGGAGATGAGCATAACTCATCATCGACCGAACCATGTCTAGGGTTCTATTTCTCCTTTCCGATATACCGTTTTGCTGTGGCATACCAGGTGCTGAGAATTGAGACGTTATTCCATGTTCTATCATATAGTCCTGGAATTCATGATCCATGTACTCTCCACCTCGATCAGATTGAAGTGTTTTGATGGATTTACCTAAAAGGTTCTCAACCTTGGTTTTATATTCCTTGAACTTTTCAAGTGCCTCAGATTTCTGATGCATTAGGTAAATGTATCCATATCTTGAATAATCATCTATAAAAGAGATGAAGTATTTATACCCACCTCGGGCTTTAACACTCTTCGGACCATAAATGTCTGAGTGTACAAGCTCCAAGGTTTCCTTGGCTCTATAACCTTTTCCACTAAAAGGTTGTTTTGTCATTTTGCCTTTAAGGCATGATTCGCATACAGGTAGAGAGCTTTCTTCTAACTCGTTTAGAAGTCTGTTCTTCACTAATTTCTTAATCCTATTGAGGTTTATATGACCTAATCTTAGATGCCAAAGATAGGCATTTTGTTTAGGAGATACTTTTTTGCTTTTTATTAGTTCGTGTATTTGTTGTTTTAAATAATTCAGTATTTAAAACTATTTTAACTGAATTAGGCCTTAATACATACAAATTAAATTCAAGTAGAGTAGTACACAATTCCATACCTTTCAATGAAATAAACGCTTAATTAAATTGAAATAAAATTGAAATACATTGTTCAATAAGGAAATTTGAAATAAGGTTTCTAGTAAACCCTTGAACTATTTACATGTTATCTAATAACAATATTTCCTTATCGAACAACAACTCTACTGTGCCTTTCCCTTTGATATTCTTCCTTTCCTTTTCTTCTGTGTCTTCTCAAGTCCAGAAGGATGGTTGCTACACTCGGTCCCAAAGGATGAACCCTCTTGGATCCTTTTGGAATAGAAAAAGCAGATTTGCCTCTCCACTTCTCTGTCCCTTATTCTCAAGAAGAGACTCGTGAGTTTGTAGCTCGTGAAGAAGGGAAGTCAGATTATATTCTTTCTTGTTCATCACTACATTGGTGCGGAATTGCAAGAAGCTCTTCGGAAGAGATTCGAGGATGAACGACACTTGACTTTGCTCATCTATAACCGCTCCATTCATTTCGGCCACGTTGAAGTGAACCATCATGTCAAGAACATGTTCCCTAACAAACGCCCCCTCCTTCATTCTAGCGTTGAAAATGTGCTTGAGCGCATCGTGTTTGACCTGAAAGGACTGTTGTCCAAACATGTCTTGCAGCGATGCCATGATCTCCTTGGCGGTGACCATGTTCTCATGCTTCTTAACCAATATATCAGATATACTGGCTAAGATGTAGACCTTGGCCTTGTCATTGGCCTTGGTCCATCTATCGAATGCGTCACGAACACTTCGTGCCGTAGTCGAACCTAACACTTGAGGACAGTCCTCAGTGAGTACGATCTTCAGGCCGTCCACAACTAAAATCGTATTAATGTTGTTTTTCCTATTGGGATTTTTGTCCTAAGCTCGTGTTTGTAAATTACTGCTTGAAATTAATAAGAGTTATTTATTTCATTACTTTGCGTCTCACAATATTTATAAACTTTTCCAATAAACTAAGCTCCAGGGTCATTGAATTTATGAGAGAACTAGAACTTGAACGGTGTGTAGTGGACACACAGGGAGGATCACGTTCGAGTTAATGACCCGAACGGTCTACAGTATATGGATAGGGTTGGAGACCTAATTGTGGATACACTATGGATGCGACCCGTTTTGTATTAGATACAAACGAGGTGATCTGACTCGTTCATGTGGTTGACATGCGAGTGGGGAACCTCGTGCAATGAGATTGTACAAGACCGGACCGTGAATTATTAGACTCACGATGTAACACCGCTGATGATGAGACTAATAACCGTGAGACGACCATTAGTGACTCGACTTTGAATCCCGAGCGTGTTACTTAATCCCATGCTGCGGGGTTTGTCCTTTGACTAGTGCGGGTGAGGTGGTCACGCTTACTCGCCCAATATGCCTATCTTCTCGGGGGACAGACCAAGTAGGGAGTCGGGAACTTAACTACGCGAGATGGAATTCACTGCTTCCGCCATCGTGAAAACTAGAGGGGTTGTTCCCTTAAGTCTCGCCTCTGTGGCTTGGACAACGGCGCCCAACTTCTCACCGCCCGAGAAGGGTGTTGTGTATGGTTGGACCATCACAATGTGTTGTTCATTTGAGGAGCAATGGGGACTTATGGAACAAGAAGTAGACACAGGGGTAAAACGGTAATTTGACCTAGTCGTGTCTACGAACAACCTGTGAAGGGTCGACTCATGGGCATTGGTTATATCAGTGGACACGTAATATTCTCGTGACCGACAGGAGTGCAGCTACGGGCTATAGTGGAATGTTACCGTAGCTAATGAATGTTGATTAACAGTTCAAAGAGTTTGACAGGTTAATCTTGGATCATTGGAGCCCGTCACTGTAGGTCCATTAGGTCCCTCGGTTGGCTCAATCTGGGTTAAAAGAAGGGTTAATGTTTTGGTATGAAATTGAAGTGTTCAATTTCACTTTAAGGGCATTTATGTCATTTATATGAGATATGAATGATATAATATATAGTTTAATGTGAATGAGATTCATAATAAACTATAGGTTAGCCTAATTGTTGAATTAGGGCTAATTGGAGAAATTAATTGAGAGAAATTAAATTGGATGAGATTCAATTTAATTAATCCACACGTAAGTACAATTCATCTTTGGAAGAAATATTGAAGAGAGTCTTCAACAAGTAAGTACAATTCATCTTGCTTTAATTTCTTCCTCTTTTGCATGTTTTAGCCTAGATCTAAGAGTTAGATCATTTTAACAAAACTCATGTTGTGTAATGATACCTTGACGATTCGATCGTCTTCATTTCATGCGAGGATTTTCATTCCCTTCAATTGGTATCGAGCCAAGTTGATGGTTCTTCATTATGCAATCGCTTTTTGTTAAAATAGGTGGGTAATTTTACTTTGAATTCATGAGATGAATGCTGGTTTGCGAATTTGGATGTTTTCGATTTTTGCACTAGTTTAGATTTACAATTTATGTTGATGAGATCAATGTAAGGGCCCGTTGTTTTTGGGCATTTTATTGTAAATCGAGTCCAGAAAGTCCGAGTCTTTAGTAGCAAGTGTTGCTGTGAAGAAATCAGAGCAAAAATGGGCGAATTTCGAAGCACAAACTGCAAAGGTGTTTGCTGTACAGGCGACGACGTTGAGACGCTGCTCCTTGGCGTCTCAACGCTGTCTTGCGAGCAAGGCGTCTTTGCATGATGGTGTTACAACGCCACCGGCGTTGAGAACGCTGGGTCGACGCCATGAAGCGAGCGCGTTACTGTAACGCCGCACGCGCGTTGAGGCGATTCGCGAAGTTGCAAACGTGGGTGGTTACATGCTTCATTGTGGGCAGTTTCTTCCGTTTTTTTTTAATTTGTATTTTTAATTATTATTTTTGTAAAATGTATTTATTATATTTATTTAATTATTTTGTTAAATAATATTAATATAAGTGTTATATTAATGTTATTTAATTAAATAATTGCCTCTAGGTGGCAAAACCGGTCCAATTTTGCTATTTAATTATTTTATGCATGAGATGTATGATTTAATTAAATTCTATGTGCATAATGTATGTCATATAGATTTAAAAATCCCACCTTAGGTTAAACATATTCATGCATCATTTATATTATAAGAGTTATAATATATAGTTTGCATGATAGGTTATATTATAAGAGTTATAATATAATTAAATGCATGTTTAATTTAATTAATATAAGTGTTATATTTTTTAGATTAAAGTATGCTCATGTATTAATATTCATGTGATGAATAATATTATGTTATAGTATATAGTTATTCATGTGATGAATGATGAAGCACTATAACATAGAAATGCATGCAACCTAAGTTAATTATTAGTTTTAAAGAGTTTAGAACTTGAATAATTAGACTTAGGTTTTCTATTTTCTAATGAGATTAGAAATTAGGAAATCAAAGTTTAGTCTATAAATGGAGACTGATTAGTAACTCGTTGTCAAGGAAGGTTTTGTCTAAGGTCAGTATTTAAGTTGACGCTTGCGAACACCCCTACACTGAAACCGACACAGGAATGAATTCGTCCTGAGATCCTTAGATTATACTTATCGTGAGTGCCGCTAATAAAAGTGTTTTAATTTACTCACATAGACCTAAGTTATAATGTGATTATAAACTTAGGTTAGTACCATATAAGAGTTATATTGGTAGACTTAGGTAAATTTTAGCCGCTTTATCTAGGTCAATCCTATTAAAATTAAAGTCTTTGAGTGGGAGGAAATAAAGTGTATGAGATACATTTGAATTTCCAACCACAAATCTCCTTTAAGTCCGCACCGTGAGATCTATACTCGGCCTCGTGGCGCAAATGGGACCGTTCCCCTTCGAGTGACATTTGTATAGGTCAATATCATCGTGGATGGAGAGAGTACTTATAGTGAGTGAGAGCGGGACTTGTGAAAACGAGACCCACGCCTCTCTTCTTTTCGATTCACATCGTGAGACACCTATGATTCGCTTCGCTAGTTTGGCCTCGGACTGGACAATCTTCCGGAGGGCCTCGATCATGGGAGTCGAACACCGTGAATTCCGAAAGGGATCTCAGCTTCTGGTTGGTTTTCCTTCTTGCTTCACCCTTCTGTGGCTATTATTTGGACGGATGCTTGGAAACTTAAAGATTGAGGGTGACACTCACAGAATTTGTTAAGTGTTAATGAATTCGACCGAACAATGGTAATTGGACGCCTAATGGAATAAGAGTTATTCTGGGATTAGGGTCTGATCGAGAAAGTCTCGTCCTAGAGGAGGAGTATTCTGTTCACACCCTTCCGGTGGCGGTCATTCTAAACCTTTAGGGTATCATTGCAAAATTTTGAATGACCTAGGGATCATGAAACAATTTTGCTAAAACTTGATTGGATTTCAAAAGTTTTTTGCGAGACTAACACAAAGTTTTCTTAATTTTTTCAGCTTAAAAATGTCTAGCGCAATAATAGCTCTACTCGCGTCCGATAAATTAGTGGGAGATAATTACCAAAGTTGGAAAAACAACATAAACACAATTTTGGTAACTGACGACATTAAGTTCGTGGCTTTGCGAGGATAGTCCTCGAATGTCGGGCTCGATCAAGGCGTCGCGAAGTGTTCGCGATGCATACGATCGATGGATCAGGGCTAATGAAAAGGCCAAGGTCTACATCATTGCCAGCATGTCTGATGGTTTGGCAAAGAAGCATGAGTGATGGTCACCGCTAAGGAGATCATGGAGTCCTTGCAGGAAATGTTTGGACAACAGTCCTTTCAAGTCCGGCATGACTCACTCAAATCCGTGAACATGTTCTAGACATGATGACCCACTTTATTCTGGCTGAGATGAACGGGGCTTCGATCGATGAGTCGAGCCAAGTCAGTTTTATTCTGGAGTCTCTTCCGAAGAGTTTCCTTCAGTTTCGTAGCAATGCTGTTATGAACAAAATTAGCTACACTCTGACTACCCTCCTCAATGTGCTCTGAAATTTCCAGTCCTTGAACAGGTCAAGGCATCGAATTTGAGGCGATGTGTTGCCTACAGTCTTATCACGGGGGTTCGACCTGCGGGACAAAACTCATGCTCCTTCACGCCAAAGGGAAGAAGAGGATGAAGAGGGGTAAACTGAGAACGAGCTCACGCCAAGGGCAAGAAGGTCAAGGACGTTGCAGAGAAAGGAAAGTGTTTCCACTACAATGGGGGCGGACACTAGAAGAGGAACTGTCCCAAATTCTTGGCTGAGAGGAAGAATCAAGGTAAATGTGATTTACTTGTGACAGAAACTTGTTTAGTGGAGAGTAGTAACTATGTCTGGATATTGGATTCGGACGCCACTAACCATGTTTGTTCTTCTTTTTTCAGGATTGATTCTGGCGCGCCTCTGCGAGAGGGTGAGGTGACTCTACGGGTTGGATCCGGGGAGCCCATCTCTGCTGCAGCGATCGGCACGGTGAAGCTACATTTTGGCAGGAACTACATTTTGTAGGACAATATGTATATAGTTCTAGGGTTTACTAGAAACCTAGTTTCTATTTCCTGCCTTTTAGAACAGTGTATTTCCGTTTCATTTCATGGTAATAAAGCGTTTATTTCTAGAAATGGTAATCTTATTTGTTCTTCTTCACTTGAGCACAATCTGTATGTTTTGAAACCTAATTCGGTCAAAAGTGTTTTGAATACTGAATTGTTTAAAACTGCAGAAACGCGAACTAAGAAAGCGAAAGTTTCTACTTAGGAAAATGCCCATCTTTGGCATCTACGGTTAGGCCACATTAATCTCAATAGGATTGAGAAACTAGTGAAGAGTGGACTTCTAAACGAGTTGGAAGAAAACTCTTTCTTGGTGTGTGTGTCATGCCTTGAGGCAAGATGACCAAACGCCCTTTTAGTGGAAAAGGATATAGAGCCAAAGAGCCTCTTGAGTTAGTACATTCCGACCTCTCGTGGTCCGATGAATGTTAAAGCTCGGGGCGTTATGAGTACTTCGTGTCTTTCATGACGATTACTCTAGATATGGGTATATTTACCTAATGCACAGAAGTCTCAAACTCTTGAAAAGTTCAAGGAGTACAAGAGGCGAGGTTGAGAACCTCTTTGGTAAATCGCTTAAAACACTTGATCGGATCAAGGTGGAGAGTATATGGACACTAAATTCCGGGACTATATGATAGAACACGAAATTACGTCCCAACTCTCAAATACCGTATGCCACAAGCGAGAATGGTGTATCGGAGAGAGAGAAACAGAACCTTGTTGGACATGGTTCGGCCGATGATGAGCTATGCTCGTCTCCACTAATTTTTTGGGGTTACGCAGTGGAGATCGCGGTTTATATTTTGAACAATGTTCCATCGAAAAGTGTTTGTGAAACACCTTTCGAGCTCTGGAGTGGACGTAAAGGCAGTTTACATCACTTCAAAATTTGGGGATGCCCGACCCACGTGTTGGTGTCAAACCCGAAAAAGTTGGAACACCATTCCAAATTGTTCTTATTCGTAGGTTACCCTAAAGAGACTAGGGGTGGTCTATTTTACGATCCTAAGGAAAATAGGGTGCTTGTGTCGACAAACGCCACTTTCCTAGAGGAAGACCACGTCAGTGATCATTTACCAAAGAGTAAAATTGTGTTAAATGAAATGGATGATACATCGCCAAGAGTTGCTGATGGGGCTAGCACGTCAACAAGTGTTGTTGATCCTATCACGTCTAGTCAAATCCATTCCCAAGAGTTGGGAATGCCTTGACGTAGTGGGGGGGCTGTGAGACAGCCTGATCGCTATATGGGTTTAGCTGAAACCTTAGTTGTCGCTCCTGATGATGACTGTGAGGATCCATTGACCTATAATCAGGCAATGGTTGATGTTACCAGAAAATGGAGTCTATGTACTTCAATTCTGTCTGGGAGCTTGTGGATCAACCGGATGGGGTAAAACCTATTGATTGCAAATGGATCTACAAGCGTAAACGTGGCGTAGATGGGAAGGTGCGACCTTCAAAGCCCGACTAGTGGCAAAGGGTTTTACCCGTGTTGAAGGGTTGATTATGAGGAGACCTTTTCACCTGTTGCCATGGTAAAGTCGATTAGGATCCTTCTGGCCATTGCCGCGTATTATGACTACGAGGTATGGCAGATGGACGTCAAGACAGCCTTTCTGAATGGCAAACTTGATGAGACTATCTACATGGACCAACCCAAAGGGTTCATTGCTCAAGGCCTAGAGCAAAAGGTTTGCCGGCTTCATAAGTCCATTTATGGACTGAAACAAGCTTCGAGGTCTTAGAATATAAGGTTTGATGAGGCGATCAAATCTTATGGCTTTGATCAAAATGTCGACGAGCCTTGTGTTTACAAGAAAATCGTTGACAAAACTGTCGCATTTTTGGTGTTGTATGTGGACGATATTCTTCTCATTGGGAATGGGGTAGAATTTCTTACTGACGTTAAGAAGTGGCTAGCTTCTCAATTCCAAATGAAAAGGGAGAAGCTCAGTATGTTCTAGGTATCCAGATTGTCCGGAACCGGAAGAACAGATCACTAGCCTTATCTCAGACGTCTTATATTAACAAGATGTTGTCTAGATATAAGATGCAGAACTCCAAGAAGGGCTTGCTGCCTTTCAGGCATGGGGTTCACTTGTTTAAGGATCAATGTCCTAAGACTCCTTAAGATGTTGAGGATATGAGACGGATTCCATATGCTTCAGCTGTAGGGAGCCTGATGTATGCCATGTTGTGTACTAGGCCCGACATCTGTTATGCAGTAGGAATCGTTAGTAGATATCAGTCCAATCCAGGATTAGATCACTAGACAACCGTTAAGGCAATCCTCAAGTATCTTAGGAGAACGAGGAACTACAGCTTAGTGTATGGGAGTGGAGATTTGATCCTTACGGGATACACGAATTCTGGCTTTCAAATCGATAAGGATTCTAGGAAATCCACTTCGGTCACCTTCCGCTCGAATGGAGGAGCTGTAGTATGGCGAAGCATCAAGCAGGGATGCATCGCCGATTCCACTATGGAAGCAGAGTATGTTGCGTCTTGTGAAGATGCAAAGGAAGCTGTTTGGCTTTAGAAGTTCATGACCGATTTAGAAATTGTTCCAAATATGAACTTTCCGGTCACACTGTTCTATGATAACAGTGGTGCAGTAGCCAACTCACGTGAGCCTCGGAGCCATAAAAGAGGCAAACACATTGAGCGCAAGTATCATCTCGATACGGGAGATTGTGCACCGCGAGACGTGGATCACACGCACATAGCGTCGAGCACAACATAGCCGATCCATTTACAAAGCCCTCACGGCTAAGGTGTTTGAGGGTCACCTAGAGAGTCTAGGTCTCGAGAGCTTCTCGACTAGGGCAAGTGGGAGATGTGTAAAGGGGTATTTAATGCCCTAGTTTATTGTATTACTTCATTGTAATTTATGTACATTTCGTAAATGTATTTTCTCCACTAGCTTAGTCCAAGTGGGAGTTTGTTGAGATTTTTGTCCTAAGCTCGTGTTTGTAAATTCTCGTTTGAAATTAATAAGAGTTATTTATTTCATTACTTTGTGTCTCTCGCAATATTTATAAACTTTTCTAATAAACTAAGCTCCGGGTCATTGAATTTATGAGACAACTAGAACTTGAACGGTGTGTAGTGACACACACAGGGAGGATCACGTTCGAGTTAATGACCCGAACTGTCTACGATATATGGATAGGATTGGAGACCTAATCGTGGATACACTGTGGATGCGGCCGGTTTGTATTAGATACAAACGAGGTGATCCGACTCGCTCATGTGGTTGACATGCGAGTGGGGGCATCCTGCGCAATGAGATTGTACAAGATCGGACCACGAATTATTAGACCTCACCGATGTAACACCGCTGACATGAAGGACTAATAACTTCGTGAGACGACCATTAGTGACTCGACCAATCCCGAGCGTGTTACACGGACTCCTGCATCTGCTCATGGGTCTATCCTTTGACTAGTGCGGGTGAGGGTGGTCACGCCATACTCGCCCAATATGCCTATCTTCTCGTGGGCGGACCAAGTAGGGAGCCGAGAACTTAACTACGCGAGATGGAATTCACTCGTTCCCGCCTTCGTGGAAACTAGAGGTTGTTCCCTTAAAGTCTTTGTCTCCGTGGCTTGGACAACGGACGCCCACCTTCTCACCGCCCGAGAAGAGTGTTGTTGTGTATGGTTGGACCATCACAATATGTTGTTCATTAGAGGAGCAAAGTGGGGACTTAAGGAACAAGAAAGTAGACACAGGTACAACGATAATTTGACCCACCGTGTCTCTACGAACAATCTGTGAAGGGTCGACTCATGGGCATTGGTTATATCGGTGGACACGTAATATTCTGCACTGACGGGAGTGCAGCTACGGGCTATAGTGGAATGTTACCGTAGCTAATGAATGTTGATTAACAGGGTCAAAGAGTTTGATAGGTTAATCTTGGATCATTGGAGCCCGTCCATTGTAGGTCCATTAGGTCCCCGGTTGGTTCAATCAGGTTAAAAGAAGGGTTAATGTTTTGGTATGAAATTGAAGTGTTCAATTTCACTTTAAGAAACATTTATGTCATTTATATGAGATATGAATGATATAATATATAGTTTAATGTGAATGAGATTCATAATAAACTATAGGTTAGCCTAATTGTTGAATTAAGGCTAATTGGAGAAATTAATTGAGAGAAATTAAATTGGATGAGATTCAATTTAATTAATCCACAATTATTGCAAATGAGATTTGCAATATGAGATATGAGCTATCTTATATTATGTGGTTATGCAAATGAGATTTGCATAACCTATGGTTATGGTAAAGTGGTAATAATGTGGAGATTTTAACTCCATCATTCCCACTATTTAAACCCTTTTGCAATAAGGGATTGGTAAGAACTTCTCTCATTTTTTGATTTTTATCAAAGAGAAGAGATCAAAATTCTCTCTACTCTCTCAATTCTCCTCCCTCTCCGAAACACCAAAAGTCCCTCCACTTTCCTTCTTCCAAAGGGAGAACAACCAAGGTTCCAATTGGTGGTGTTGTGTTCTTGTTCGTGGGATTTGTTCGGGATCGTAGAGATCGTGTTTGTTCGCGAAGTGTTCGTGATCTTTGGAAGAAATATTGAAGAGAGTCTTCAACAAGTAAGTACAATTCATCTTGCTTTAATTTCTTCCTCTTTTGCATGTTTTAGCCTAGATCTAAGAGTTAGATCATTTTAACAAAACTCATGTTGTGTAATGATACCTCGACGATTTGATCGTCTTTTGCTACGCGGGGATTTTCATTCCCTTCATTTCCATGTTTGGTAATTGTTTCCAATGAGTTTTTCGGCAGCCAAAAGAGAAATAATCGAACTCGACATATTTGCTGAAATATAAGAAAAAACCTTGTATTATTTTCTTGCATTAAACCTATGTATAATCCAATCATGTTTTAGCAAAATTAATCTATGATCCCTAGGTCAATTAATTTGCAATGATATCCCACATGTTTAGAATGACCGCCACTGAAAGGTAGTCGAATCACTCTTCCTCTGGGACGAGACAATCTCGACCAGACCTTATTACCAGAGTTCTAGCTACCATTTTTTGTCTGGATCCATTAACTATTAATGTATCCCGTGAGTGTCACCCTCTAACTTTAGATCCCAGAGTCTCGATCCAACAAAATCTGCTGAAAGGAGGACTAAGTTGGAAAATAAACTAAGGTAACCCTATCCCTTTCAGGAGTTCGCTTTGTTCTGACTCCTTTGATCAGGTCCTCCGAAGGGATTGTCTGGTCCAGACCAAACTAACAGGCAGATCATAAGAATCTCACGACGCAAACCATTAGAAGAGACCATGGGACCAATTTGCACAAGTCCCGCTCCCACTCACTATAAGCACTCTTTCCATTCACCTTGCTTTTGACCCATACAAACACCATCCGAAAGGGACGCTCCCATTTGCACCACGAGGCTAAGTATGGATCTCACGGTGTGAACTTAATGGAGATGTGTAGGTGGAAATTAATGTATCATATACACTCATTTCCTCCCACTAAGTACTTTAGAGTTAACGGGATGAGCTAGATAAATCTGGCTATAATTTACCTAAGTCTACCAATATAACATTTATATTGGAATTTCCTCAGTTTATAAACCATTTATTAAAATTTAGGTCTAAAGTTTATTAACATTTTAATAAGCGTCGCTCACGATAAACATAACTTATGAATCTCCGGACCAAATTCACTCCCAGGTAGGGGTGTTCCGTTTCCGTCAGCTTAAATACCCCAACCTAGCCATAACCTTCCTTAGACAGAGTTACGTATCGATCACCATTCATAAGTCACATTAGATTTCCTACTTCTAATCTTATTAGAACTAGATAACCTAAATCTAATTAATTAATTAATACTTAGGTTACATGCATTTTTAAGTTATAGTGCTTGATCATTCATTACATGAATAAACTAAAACATATAACATAAATCATCACATGAAATAAATGCATGGCTATGCTTTCAAAAAAAATAATTGGCATAACTCTTATATTAATTAAGCATGCATACTATATAATATAACAACTTATATTATAAACTGATGCATGAATATGCTTAACCTAAGGTGGGATTTTAATCTAATTGGCATACATTATGCACATCAATTATACACAACAATTGCATAATTAAAATAGCAAAATTGGACCATGATTTGACATCCTATACATTAATTAATATTAATATAATCAAATTATATTAATAATAATTAATAAAATGAAAAATTAAATGAAACTAAACAAAAAATGGAAAAAACTATCCTAATGCACCACTTAGCGAGCCATGCGCACCTTCAACCACTATATCGCAACGACGCGTGTAACGCTGCCGCCCTCAACGCCCGTCTCAAGCGCCTTCACGCGAGCGGCGTTACAACCGCGCTCTAGCGTTACAATGGTGCCCTTCATCGACTCTCCGTCACATACGCGAGCGTTGCAACGTCGATGAACAACGTTGCAACACCATCGACTACACAACAATGACAACTACTGTTTTTTACCCAATTTCGCTTCGTTTTTTCACAGCAACGCTTTTCCATGATCGACACAGACTTACAAACTCAATTTACAATACATTTTTCCCAAATCACTGGGTTTCTACATTGAACATTTCAATTGAATTGTAAATCTAAATGCCAAATCATGTAAACATCCAACTTTGCTAAACCACATGCAATTTCTCTAAATTGAATGTTGTACCCACCTAAATTTTGAGTAATTTCTAACACAATTAAGAGCATAACTTGGTTATGATACCAATTGAAGGGAATTGAATCCTGTGCGGAAGCGAATGATCGCCTTTGCTCTCAATTGTGTGACATAGAAATACTCGAAACAGAAAATCTAAGCTAAGCATACATATTGAAAGCATAAACGAATTAGATGATTACCTTTGGAGACCAATTCTTCACGTGGTTCCTCGTCGTCTATGAGCCCCTCTTCTCTACAAATAAATCATCGAACACTGCCAAAAGACCTTCTCAATTATTCTCTAGGAGAGGGAGAGAGGTGGGATCTCCTTTTAGATTAGGGATGTTTTAAGGGAGAGCTTGAGAGAACTCTTGTGTTTGCCTTAGATGCAAAACTACACAAATGGTTCAAGTATCCCAAAATGCATCCAAAAGATGCTTTTGCATAGTAAATATGGGTGGAGACAAATTCTCCACCCATTTTGCCACTAACTCCACATATTATGCATAAATGCATAATATAAGGTGTCAAGCACCTTATTATATAAATCATATTCTCATTGATCCCATCAATCAACATTCGTTAATTACGAGTCACTCCAATAAAGACTCGTAGTTGTTGTCTCCTCACTGTAGGATAAGTTGTGTCCATTGATTTAACCAATGCCCGTGAATCAACCTTCATTTCAGTCGTTCGTAGTCACAACTGGGTGAAATTATCGTTTTACCCCTGTGACTACTTCTTGCACCTTAATCACCACTATCCTCTAATGAACTACAAGTTTATGGTCTGACCATAAACATTATCCCCCTCGGGCCAGCAAGAGGGAGGGGCCCTGTTGTTCAAGACCTATGGAACAACCTATCTAGTTACCCTAGAACGGGAACAAGTGAATTCTTTCTTGCGAGTTGAGTCCCCAACTCCTACAAGGTTTCATCCCCGGAAGGTAGGTAGGCATATTGAGTTGGCAACTCTAGCCACTCTCACCGTACTAGTCAAAGAACAATCCCAGTGAGTCGTGGAGTTCGCAACTCGCTCGGGATTCAGGTTGAATCACTATTGGTCATCGTTTGAATTATTATCCCTAGCCTATCAACGGGCTACATCCATAGTGTTAACAGGATGAGGTTCCCAACCTAATCAATCTACTATAGATTATTCGGGTCACATTCTAAATGTGACCTGGAGCTTAGTTTATTGGATTTAAGTTTGTAATTATGCGAGAACACAAGTTTATTGGAGAAAAATAACAACTTTATTCATTTCCTCAAAAATTACAAATACACGAGTTTAGGGCATAAATCCCAACACTGTGTAGTTATATTTGTGTGTGCACTAGAGGTTGTAGTTGTGTAAACTATGGTTGGGTATTTTTTAGTTGTGATGCTCTTACCCGTTTTAGTTTTTAATGAGACTTAAGTAGAGTTGCTTCTTACGTGTTTGTATTAATTTTCAAAGTTTCGTTGTGTGGTGTTTAAAGTATTTCATATGCAAGTATAATATGTTTATCAAGTATAGTACGGTTAACGGGTATCGTTAGATTGGTAAGCGATGTATGTTGGCTTCATGTCATCTTCCGCGCTAAGTTAGCAGGTAGTTCGGAAGGGCGTGTGACAAGTCATCTATAAACCGACTATTTTTTACCTAGGTATTATTTCCTCCCACTCAACACTTTAAGTTAATCGGGATGTGCTGCGTAAAATTATATTGCAATACCGCAAGTGTACGGGTCAAGTTTTAATATAGTGAATTTGAATACGAGTATCATCCACAGAATTGGGTTATTTAATTAAATTAATTCCTATCAATAACACCACTCAATTTTATCTATAAAACAAACTTAAGGTGAAGTGAAACACAAAATCAAAAAGTGAAAATTGAGAACAATCAGGAGAGACAAATATCTTAGGGACTAGATTAAACCAATTAATTAACTGTTTTATTGAGATCATGAAGGGATTGGAATTCCCGCAGCGGAAGACGTTGTGAAACGTCGTTGTTTTGTTGTGCAATTCATTTCTTAAAATTGAATTAAACTACTTTAATTCTAGGCTAAACATTCTTAAAAGCAAGAGAAAACAGTAGGTAAAAGTACTAACCTCTTGAAGAACTCTTCTTCCACATTTTCTCCCTCTTGAACCAACGATCTCTACGAACTCGATCCTCGAACCGAACAAAAAGACACTTCTAAAGGGTCTTCTCGGTTGTTCTCGGGAGGTTGAGGGAGAGTGTATGAGACTCCTTTTGGTTTTGGGTGTGGTGAATTCTAGAGGAATTGAGAGAGCGCTTTTGAGAGAGAATTAGACTCGGTCTCTTTGGATGAAAATCCAAAAAAATGGAAAAGTCTCACCAAAGGCTTCTTGCAAGCTCTTTATATATTGGTGCGTGGTGGAGTTAAAATCTCCACCAAATCACCATTTTACCACAACCATATGATATGCAAATCATATTTGCATATCACATAATATAAGGTATCTCATACCTTATTATACAAATCTCATTTGCATAATTGTGAAATTTTAAATTGAATCACATTCAATTTAATTTCTCCGAATTCAATTTATCCAATTTGTTGGGATTTTTGTCCTAATCTCGTGTTTGTAATATATTGATTGAAATTAATAAGAGTTATTTATTTCATCACATTGTGTCTCATAATATTTATAAACTTTTTCCAATAAACTAAGCTCTAGGGTCATTGAATACATGAGAGAACTAGAACTTGAACGGTGTGTAGTGGACACACAGGAAGATCACGTTCGAGTTAATGACCCGAACGGGTCTCACATGATATGGATAGGGTTGGAGACCTAATCCTCGATACACCGTGGATGCGACCCACATTGTATTAGATACGACGAGGTGATCCGACTGCTCGTTCATGTGGTTGACATGCGAGTGGGGGCATCCCGTGCAATGAGATGGTACAAGGTCGGACTGTGAATTATTAGACCTCACGATGTAACACCGCTGGCGAAGGACTAATAATTTCGTAGATGACCATTAGTGACTCGACCGAATCCCGAGCGTGTTACGGACTCCGCTCACGAGTGGTCCGCTTTTTGACTAGCACGCAGGTGAGGGTGGTCACGATTACTCGCCCAATATGCCTATCTTCTCGTGACGAACCAAGTAGGGAGCTGAAACTTAACTACGCGAGATGGAATTCACTGCTCCCGCTTTAGGAAACTAGAGGGTTGTTCCCTTAAGTCTTTGTCTCCGGCTTGGACAACGGGCGCCCACCTTCTCACCGGCCGAAGGGTGTTGTGTATGGTTGGACCATCACAATTTGTTGTTCATTAGAGGAGCAAAGTGGGGACTTAAGGAACAAGAGGTAGACACAGGGGTAAAGCGGTAATTCGACCCGGTAGTGTCTCACGAACAACTTGTGAAGGGTCGACTCATGGGTATTGGTTATATCGGTGGACACGTAATATTCTCGCACCGACGGAGTGCAACTACGGGCTATAGTGGAGTGTCACCGTAGCTAATGAAATTTGGTTAACCGGATCAAAGAGTTTAGCAGTTAATCTCTGGATCATTGGAGCCCACATCAGAGGTCCATCGAGTCCCTCGGTTGGCTCCATCCGGATTTAAGAAGGGATAAAGTTTTGGTATGAAATTGAAGTGTTCAATTTCACCTTAAGGGCATTTATGTCATTTATATGAGATATGAATGATATAATATATAGTTTAATGTGAATGAGATTCATAATAAACTATAGGTTAGCCTAATTGTTGAATTAAGGCTAATTGGAGAATTTGATTGAGAGAAATTAAATTGGATGTGATTCAATTTAATAAATCCACAATTATTGCAAATGAGATTTGCAATATGAGATATGAGATATCTTATATTATGTAGTTATGCAAATGAGATTTGCATAACCTATGGTTTAATGGTAAAGTGGTAAATATGTGGACATTTTAACTCCACTAATCCCACTATATAAACCCTTCTTTCAAGAAGGATGGTGGATCATTCTCTCATTTTTAGTTTTTCAAAAAGAAGAGAAGAGAAACTCTCTCTATTCTCTCTCAAATTCTCCTCCCTCTCCAAAACCAAAAGGTTCCCACAAGCCTCCTTTCTCCAAAAGAGAACAAACGAGAAGACATTTTGGTTGTGTTCAGCTTCAGAGCTATTGGAGGTGTTCGTTTGTGTACTTAGGAGCACGAAGAGTTCGTGGATTTGAAGAAGAAATCTTGAAGAAAGTCTTCAACAAGTAAGTAAATTCATTTCTTACTGCTTTTTCTTCTTCTTAATTGCATGTTTAGCCTAGATCTATGTTTTAGATCAATTTTAACAAAGACAGTTTGCGTAATTGATACACCGACGATTCAATCGTCTTCCGCTGCACGAGATTTTCATTCCCTTCATTTGGTATCAGAGCCATTTCGATGGTTTCTTAATTATGCACTGTTTTTTTAAAATTTGGTGGGTATTTTACCATAATTCATGAGATGAATGTCTTGGTTTGCATAATGGATGTTTTCGGTTTTTGACACTTTTAGATTTATTTTCTGTTTGATGAGATCAAATGTAAAGGGCCCGTGTTTTTTGGCGTTTTAGAAAATAAATCGAGTCCGTAAGTCCGTGTCGCTCGTGGCAAAGTGTTGCCGTGAAGAAAAATCGGAGCGAAATAGTGAATCGACGAAGAAACGGCAAAGGAGTTTGTTTGTTCATCCGATGGCGCTGAGACGCCGCCCAACGGCGTCTCAACGCTATCCTCGCGATGGAGGCCCCGCAGCAGAATCGTTACTGCAACGCGCTACCGCGTTGAGAACGCTGGTCGACGCCGAGACGACAACAGCGTTGCAACGCCGCCTTCACAGCGTTACAACGCCGCACGCGCTGAGGAGCGAGCCATGCAGCTACGCGAGGTCGTGGGATCAAGGCTGCTTTGGGCGGTTTTCACACGTTTTATTTATTTATTTTAATAAAATGTATTTTATTATTTTTAATTAATTATTTTATTAAATAATATTAATATAAATGTTATATTAATGTTATTTAATTAAATAATTGCCCCTAGGTGCCAAAAATCGGTCCATTTTTTCTATTTAATTATTTTATGCATGAGATGTATATTTTAATTAATCCGTGGCAATAAAGTAATACAATAAACTAGGGCATTGAATACCCCTTTACAATACTCCCACTTGCCCTAGTTAGAAAGCACTCGAAGACCTAGACTCTCTAGGTGACTCTCAAACACCATAGCCGTGACTCTCTAGGTGACCCTCAAACACCTTAGCCATGAGGGCCTTTGTAAATGGATCAACAACATTGTGCTCTGACGCTATCAGCGTGATTGTCACGTCTCCTTAGTGCACAATCTCCGTGACAGGTGATACTTACGCTCAATATGCTTGCACCTCTTATGACTCCGAGGTTCTCTCGAGTTGGCTACTGCACCACTGTTGTCACAAAACAGGGTAATCGACAAGTTCATATTTGGAACAACTTCCAAATCTAGCATGAACTTCCTAAGCCAAATAGCTTCCTTTGAAGGTTCACAAGTCGCAACATATTCGACTTTCATCGTGGAATCAGCGACAATACTACAACTCCTCCGTTCAGAAGGCTGTATTCCGTAAGGATCAAATCTCCACTTTCATACACAAGGCTGTAGTTCCTCGTTCTCCTAAGATACTTGAGGATTGCCTTTACTACCGCCCAAAGATCTAATCTCGATTGGATTGATACCTACTAACAATCCCAATCGCATAACAGATGCTCTGCCTAGTACACAAAGATGGTGTACATCAGGCTCCCTACAGCGGAAGCATATGGGATTCGTCTCATATCTGAAGGGAATGAGAATCCCCGCGCAGCGGAAGACGATCGAATCATTAAAATCAATTATCAAATAATCTAAGCTAAACATGCTCAAAAGTAGAAAGAAAAACAACAAGTAGAACACTTACTTGTTGTAGACGTGCTTCGACTTTTTCTTTCCGGTCACGAACTCTTCGTAATCTCCCAATGATCTCGAATTTCTCGAACTCTTCTCCCGATCAATAACGAACACAACCCATTGGAGTCTCGGTTGTTCTTCTTTTGGAATAAGGAAGTTTGTAGGAACTTGAGTTTTGGTGAAGGAGGAGAGAAATTGAGAAAGTTTTGAGAGAAAATCAAGTCTCTTCTCTTTGGTGAAATCCAAAAAATGAGAGAATGAATTAGAAAACCCCTATTGCAAATGGTTTAAATAGTGGAAATTAATGGAGTTAATATCTCCACATTATTACCACTTTACCACAACTATTTGCATAACCATATATTATAAGATATCTCATATCTCATATTACAAATCACATTTGCAATAATTGTGGATTTATTAAAATGAATCACATCCAATTTAATTTTTCTTAATTAATTTCTCCAATTAGCCCTAATTCATCAATTAGGCTAACCTATAGTTTATTATAAATCTCATTTACATTAAACTATATATTATATCATTCATATCTCATATAAATGACATAAATGCCTCTATGTGAAATTAAACACTTTAATTTCACACCAAAATATTAACCCTTCTTTTAACCCAGTTTGAGCCAACCGAGGAAACTAATGGACCTACAGTGACGAGCTCTAATTATACGAGATTAACCTATCAAACTCTTTGACCCAGCTTAATCAACATTCATTAGCTACTGAATAACACACCACTATAGCCCGTGCAGTGCACTCCGTCGATGCGAGAATATTACGTGTCCACTGATATAACCAATGCCCATGAGTCGACCCTTCACAGGTTGTTCGTAGACACGGTTGTGTCAAAATACCATTTTACCCCAGTGTCTACTTCTAGTTCCTTAAGTCCCCACTTTGCTCCTTTAATGAACAACATATTGTGATGGTCCAACCATACACAACACCCTTCTCGAGCCGGTGAGAAGGTGGGCGCCGTGTCCAAGCCCCCAGGAGACAACACTTAAGGGAACAACCCTCTAGTTTCCTCAAGGCGAGGAACGAGTGAATTCCATCTCGCGTAGTTAAGTTCCCACTCCTACTTGGTCCTCGTCCCCGAGAAGATAGGCATATTAAGCGAGTAATCGTGACCACCCTCACCCGTATTACTAGTCAAAGGCGCACTTCGCATGACGTGAGTCCTCCTCTGGGGCGAGACTTTCTTGATCGGACCCTAATCCCGAATAACTTTTATTCCATTAGGCGCCCAATTACCATTGTTCGGTTGAATTCATTAACTCTTGATGAATTCCGTGAGTGTCACCCTCAATATTTAAGTTTCCAAGTATCTGTCCAAACAATAGCCACCGAAGGGTGAACCAAGAAGGAAAACCAACTAGGAAATTGTATCCCTTTCGGAAATTTACGGTGTTCCGACTCCCATGATCAGGCTCTTAGAAGGATTGTCCGTCCGTGCCAAACTAGCAAAGCGGACCATAGGCGCCTCTCACGGTGTGAATCGAAAGAAGAGACCGTGGGTCGCGTTTTCACTGTGTCCCGCTCCCACTCACTATAAGTACTCTCTCCATCCACGATGATATTGACCCATACAAATGCCACCCGAAGGGGGACGCTCCCATTTGCGCCACGAGGCTAAGTATAGATCTCACGGTGCGGACTTAACGGAGATTTGTGGTTGGAAAATCAAATGTATCTTATACACTTTATTTCCTACCACTCAGCACTTTATTTTATTAGGGATTGACCTAGATAAACTGGCTAAAATTTACCTAAGTCTATCAATATAACTCTTATATGACATTAACCTAAGTTTATAATCACATTATTACTTAGGTCTATGTGAGTAAATTAAAACACTTTTAATTAACGACACTCACGATAAGTATAATCTAAGAATCTCCGACCAAATTCACTCCCAAGTCGGTTTCCAGATAGGGGTGTTCCGCAAGCGTCAACTTAAATACCCAACCTTAGACAAAACCTTCGTTAGAAAGAGTTACTAATCAGGTCACCATTCATAGACTATACTTTGATTTCCTAATTCTAATCTTATTAGAACTAGAAAACCTAAGTCTAATTATTCAAGTTCTAAACACTTTAAAACTAATAATTAACTTAGGTTGCATGCATTTCTATGTTATAGTGCTTGATCATTCATCACATGAATAACTATACTATAACAAAAA
This sequence comes from Trichosanthes cucumerina, assembly GCA_036507285.1. Classification (NCBI taxonomy): domain Eukaryota; kingdom Viridiplantae; phylum Streptophyta; class Magnoliopsida; order Cucurbitales; family Cucurbitaceae; genus Trichosanthes; species Trichosanthes cucumerina. The sequence continues at coordinate 168,985 of JAYKKG010000024.1, read as the reverse complement.
ATAATTCATCACATGAATATAAAAGCATGAGCATACTTTAATCTAAAAAATATAACACTTATATTAATTAAATTAAAACATGCATTTAATTATATTATAACACTTATAATATAACCTATCATGCAAACTATATATTATAGCTCTTATAATATAAATGATGCATGAAAATATTTAACCTAAGGTGAGATTTTAAATCTATATGACATACATTATGCACATAGAAATTTAATTAAATCATACATCACATGCATAAAATAATTAAATAGCAAAAATGAACCGGTTTTTGGCACCTAAGGGCAATTATTTAATTAAATAACATTAATATAACATTTATATTAATATTATTTAATAAAATAATTAAATAAAACAAATAAAAATACATTTTACTAAATAAAATAATAAAAAAACGGGAAAAACTACCCACGATCGAAGAAACCGCCCACAACTCGCGAAACTGCTCCTTGAACTGCCCACTACGCGTGCGGCGTTGCAACGCTGTCGCGTCCAGCGTCACGCCCCGCGTGCTCCACGTCGTGGCGTTAACGCCGCCCGCGCCCTGCCAAGCAAGCAGAGACAACGTTGAGATGTCAAGAAGAACAGCGTCTCAACGCCATCGATAGAACAACAAACTCCTTTGCTGTTCTTCGTCGTTTCTCGCTCGTTTCCGCTCCAATTTCTTCACAGCAACTCTTGCCACGAACGACTCGGACTTACAGACTCGATTTACAATAAAATGCCCAAAACCAACAGGTCTTTACATTGATTTCATCAACATAAATTGTAAATCTAAACTAGTGCAAAAAATCGAAATTATTCAAAATTGCAAACCAACATTCATCTCATGAATTAAGGCATTACCCAACTAATTTTAATGAAAATCAGTGCATAACGAAGAACCAACGAGTGGGTCTGATACCATTTGAAGGGAATGAGAATCCTCGCGCAGCAGAAGACGATCGAATCATCGAGGTAACGTTACGCTACTCGAATTTCATTAAAATCTATTATCAAATAATCTAGGCTAAACATGCTCAAAAGTGGAAAGAAAAACAACAAGTAGAACACTTACTTGTTGTAGACGTGCTTCGACTTTTTCTTTCCGATCACGAACTCTTCGTGTTCTCCCAACGATCTCGAATTTCTCGAATTCTTCTCCCGATCAATAACGAACACAACCAATTGGAGTCTCGGTTGTTCTTCTTTTGGAAGAAGAAAGTTTGTGGGAACTTGAGTTTTGGTGAAGGAGGAGAGAAATTGAGAGTGTTTTGAGAGAAAATCAAGTCTCTTCTCTTTGGTGAAATCCAAAAAATGAGAGAATGAATTAGAAAACCCCTTTTGCAAAGGGTTTAAATAGTGGAAATTAATGGAGTTAATATCTCCACATTATTACCACTTTACCAAAACTATAGGTTATGCAAATCATATTTGCATAACCATATATTATAAGATATCTCATATCTCATATTACAAATCACATTTGCAATAATTGTGGTTTATTAAATTGAATCACATCCAATTTAATTTCTCTCAATTAATTTCTCCAATTAGCCCTGATTCATCAATTAGGCTAACCTATAGTTTATTATGAATCTCATTCACATTAAACTATGTATTATATCATTCATATCTCATATAAATGACATACATGCCTCTAAGTGAAATTAAACACTTTAATTTCACACCAAAACATTAACCATTCTTTTAACGCATTTGAGCCAACCGAGGAACTAATGGACCTACAAAGGATTTGAGCTCCAATTATACGAGATTAACCTATCAAACTCTTTGACCCGGTTAATCAACATTCATTAGCTACGGTAACACTCCACTATAGCCCGTAGTCGCACTCCCATCGATCAAGCAGAATATTACGTGTCCACCGATATAACCAATGCCCATGAGTCGATCCTTCACAGTTGTTTCAGAGACACTACCGGGTCAAAACACCGCTTTTATCCTTGTGTCTACTTCTTGTTCCTTAAGTCCCCACCGCTCCTCTAATGAACAACATATTGTGATGGTCCAACCATACACAACACCCTTCTCGGCAAGTGAGAAGGTGGACGCCGTTGTCCAAGCCACAGAGACAACACTTAAGGGAACAACCCTCTAGTTTCCCTAAAGCGGAACGCATCGAATTCCATCTCGAGTAGTTAAGTTCCCACCGCCTACTTGGTCCTCCACACCCGAGAAGATAGGCATATTGGGCGAGTAATCGTGACCACCCTCACCGGGCAAAGTCAAAGGATGCACTTCGCAGACAAGAGTCCATAACACGCTCGATTCGTGTCGAGTCACTAATGGTCATCTACAAATTTATTAGTCCTTCACATCAGCGTTGTTACATCGATGGTCTAATAATTCACGATCCGGCTTGTACAATCTCATTGCACAGATGCCCCAACTCGCATGTCAACCACATGAACGAGTCGATCACCTCGTTTGTATCTAATATAAAGCGGGCGCATCCACGGTGTATCCGAGGATTAGGTCTCCAACCTCATCCATATATCAGAGATCGTTTAAGTCATTAACTCGAACGTGATCCTCCGTGTGTATCCACTACACACCGCTTCAAGTTCTAGTTCTCTCATAAATTCAATGACCCTGGAGCATAGTTTATTGGAAAAGTTTGTAAAATTTGCGAGACACAAAGTAATGAAATAAATAACTCTTATTAATTTCAAATAGTAATTTACAAACACGAGATTAGGATAAAAATCCCAACAATATCCTCAACCTCTTGAGGCGTCTTAGGACATTGATCCTTAGACAGGTGAACCCATGCCTGAAAGGCAACAAGCCCTTCTTTGAGTTTTGCATCTTATATCTAGACAACATCCTGTCAATGTAAGATGCCTAAGACATGGCTAGTATTCTGTTCTTCCGGTCCCGGACTATCTGGATACCTAGAGCATACTGTTCCTCTCCCAAATCATTCATTTGGAATTGCGAAGCCAACCATTCCTTAATGTTAGTAAGATATCCTATGTCATTCCCAATGAGCAGGATATCATCGACATACAATATCAGAAACACGACAGTATTGTTAATAATTTTCTTGTAAACACAAGGCTCATCAACATTCTGATTAAAGCCATAAGATTTTATCGCCTCATCAAACCTTATATTCCAAGATCTCGAGGCTTGTTTTAGTCCATAAATAGACCTTTTAATTTGGCAAGCCTTTTGCTCTTGGCCTTGGGCAATGAACCCCTTGGGTTGGTCCATGTAGATGATCTTGTCAAGATTTCCATTCAGAAAGGTCGTGTTGTCATCCATCTGCCATAACTCATAGTCATAATATGTGACAATGGCTAGAAGGATCCTAATAGACTTTACCATGGCAACAGGAGAAAAGGTTTCCTCATAGTCAACCCCTTCAACATGGGTAAAACCCTTTGCCACTAGTCTAGTTTTGAAGGTCTGCACCTTCCCATCTACACCACGTTTACGCTTGTAGATCCACTGGCAACCAATAGGTTTAACCCCATCCGGTTGGTCCATAAGCTCCCAGACGGAATTGAAGTCCATCGACTCCATTTCCTGGTCCATAACTTTAATCCATTCATCTTTGTCAATGTCTGCCATTGCATGATCATAGGTCAATGGATCCTCACAGTCATCATCAGGGGTGACGACTTGGGTTTCAGCTAAACCCATGTAACGTTCAGGCTGTCTCACAACCCTCTTACTACGTCGAGACATTCTCAACTCTTGAGAACGTACTTGACTAGACGAGCTAGGATCAACAACACTTGTTGACGTACTAGCCCCATCAACAACTCTTGCTGATGAACTGCTCATTTCGTTTAACACAATTGTACTCCTAGGTAAATGATCCCTGATGTGGTCTTCCTCAAGGAATGTGGCGTTTGCCGACACAAGCACCCTATTATCCTTAAGATCATAAAACGGACCACCCCTAGTCTCTTTTGGGTAACCTACAAAGAGCCACAACTTTGAACGGGGTTCCAACTTTTTCAGGTTTGACACCAACACATGGGTCGGGCATCCCCAAATTCTGAAATGTCGTAAACTAGTTTTATGACCATGCTAGAGTTTGAAAGATGTTTAACAAACACTCTTCGACAGAACTGTGTTCAAAATATATACCACAGTCTCTATTGCATAACCCCAAAAAGAATAAGGGAGACGAGCATAACTCATCATCGACCGAACCATGTCCAACATGGTTCTGTTTCTCCTCTCCGATACACCATTCTGCTGTGGCATACCAGGTGCTGAGAGTTGAGACTTAATTCCATGTTCAATCATATAGTCCTGGAATTGAGTGTCCATGTACTCTCCACCCTGATCCGATCGAAGTGTTTTATGAAGGGAATCGAATCCCGCAGCGGAAACGATGGTGAATCGCGCGCTCTCGATTTAGTTAAAACGATTTCATTCAATAACGAAAACAACTAGATTAAGCATATAAAACTAGATGGACAGCAAGAAATTGTACCTTTGAAGAACCTTTCTTCAAGTGCTCCTACTCCTTTCTCCTACGATCACGATCTCAGCAACTGGAACACGAACGAACTAAGACACGACCACTGGATGTTCTCCGTTGTTCTCTAGGTGAGGGAGGAATGTGGGTTCCGATTAGGTAAGATGAGATGTTGTGAGAGAAATAGATTGTGGTTTTTGGAACCTTTCCAACAACACAATCAAATGGCACACAATTTCTTAACCTAGTTGCATCTCATGCAACCATATATATAAGGAAATAGGATGGAAATGACCATCCTACCTTTCCTTTATTCTCTCATTAGTATATGGTTTATATGTGAATCTAATTCACATTAAAACTAATTATATAAATTATATCATATACAATTGATATAACACCTCAGGTATGAAATTGAACACTTCAATTTCATTCCTAACTTTATACCCTCAATATAACCATGTTTAGCCAACGGAGGGACCTAATGGACCTACAGTTTATAAGCTCCAATGATATGAGATTAACTGATCAAACTCTTTAATCCAGTTAATCAATATTCATTAACTACAAGTCACTCCACTATAGACTTGTAGTTGCACTCTCCTCACTCAGAGATAATATTGTGTCCACCGATATAGTCATTACCCATGAGTCGACACTTCACGAAAGTTGTTCGTAATCACAATTTGGATCAAATTACCATTTTACCCCTTTAATTACCTCTTTGTTCCTTAAGTACCACCGATCCTCTAATGAACAACAAGTCTAAGATCCTACCATGAGCTCATACCCTCATGTAGAGGCGAGGCCCCGTTGTTCAAGACACTGAGTCGGTTCTTGAGGAACAACCTATCTAATTCCTTAGTGTAGGAATGAGTGAATTCCATCTTGCACAGCTTAGTTTCCACTACCTACGAGATTCTCATCCCTGAGAAGGTAGGCTTATTGAGTCGGCCATGAGCCACTCTCACCCATACTAGTCTAAGGACAAACCCCATAAGCGGGGAGTTCTTAACTTGCTCGAGATTCAGTGTCGAGTCACTAATGACCATCTATAAATTACTAGTCTTATCCTCATTAGCGATTGTTACATATCGTTAGACTAATAATTTCTTGATCCTGGTCTTGTATGAACTCTTCATACAGATGCCCCCACTCGCATGTCAACTACATGAATGAGTTGGATTACCTCATTTGTACTAATTACAAAGTGGGTTGCATCCATGGTATTTCCAGAATGAGGTTTCCAACCTTATTCTTATACCATAGACCATTTAGGTTATATTCTTGAACACAATCCAAATAGTGTCCACTACACTGATGTTCAAGATATATGTTATAACCTTGGAGCTTAGTTTATTGGATTTATAAAGCAAGAGTGTAATTCTATAAAAAAAAATAACTGTTGATTTAATTGATCAAAATTACACAAGTTTAGGGCATAAATCCCAACAATCTCCCACTTGACCTAAAGCTTGTGGAGTACTAAAGTATTACAGTAATGTAAATACAATAAACTAGGGCATTTAAACCCTTTGTACAAAATACTCCCACTTGCCCTAGTTGGGGAAGTCTTGTAAACCTAGACCTTCTAGGTGACTCTCAAATACTTTAGCCATGAGAGCCTTTGTTAAAGGTGTTGAGATTTTTGTCCTAACCTCGTGTTTGTAAATTACTGTTTGAAATTAATAAGAGTTATTTATTTCATTACTTTGTGTCTCGCAATATTTACAAACTTTTCCAATAAACTAAGCTCCAGGGTCATTGAATTTATGAGAGAACTAGAACTTGAAGGGTGTGTAGTGGACACACAGGGAGGATCACGTTCGAGTTAATGAACCGAACGGTCTACAATATATGGATAAGGTTGGAGACCTAATCCTGGATACACTGTGGATGTGGCCCGCTTTGTATTAGATACAAACGAGGTGATCGGACTCGTTCATGTGGTTGACATGCGAGTGGGGCATCCTTTGCAATGAGATTGTACAAGATCGGACCGTGAATTATTAGACCTCACCGATGTAACACCGCTGTGATGAGGACTAATAACTTCGTAGATGACCATTAGTGACTCGACCTAAATCCCGAGCGTGTTACGGACTCCGTCACATGCGTGGGGGTCTATCCTTTGACTAGTGCGGGTGAGGGTGGTCACGATTACTCGCCCAATATGCCTATCTTCTCGTGGACAAGACCAAGTAGGGAGTCAAAACTTAACTACTCTGCGAGATGGAATTCACTCTGCTTCCCGCTTTAGGGAAACTAGAGGGTTGTTCCCTTAAGTGTTGTCTCCGGGCTTGGACAGCGCGCGCCACCTTCTCACCGGCACGAGAATGGTGTTGTGTATGGTTGGACCATCACAATATGTTGTTCATTAGAGGAGCGAAGGGGGGACTTAAGGAACAAGAGGTAGACACGAGGGGTAAAAGCGGTAATTTGACCGATCCGTGTCTCTGAACAACCCGTGAAGGGTCGACTCATGGGTATTGGTTATATCAGTGGACACGTATTATTATGCACTGACGGGAGTGCAGCTACGGGCTATAGTGGAGTGTTACCGTAGCTAATGAATGTTGATTAACCAAGGTCAAAGAGTTTGACAGGTTAATCTCGGATCATGGAGCCCGCCATCGTAGGTCCATTAGGTCCCCGATTGGCTCCATCCATCCGGCTAAAGAAGGGTTAATGTTTTGGTATGAAATTGAAGTGTTCAATTTCACTTAAAGGGCATTTATGTCATTTATATGAGATATGAATGATATAATATATAGTTTAATGTGAATGAGATTCATAATAAACTATAGGTTAGCCTAATTGTTGAATTAGGGCTAATTGGAGAAATTAATTGAAAGAAATTAAATTGGATATGATTCAATTTAATTAATCCACAATTATTGCAAATGTGATTTGCAATATGAGATATGAGATATCTTATATTATATGGTTATGCAAATGAGATTTGCATAACCTATGGTTGTGGTAAAGTGGTAATAATATGGAGATTTTAACTCCATCAATTTTCACTATTTAAACCCTTTGCAATAAGGGATTAGTAACTCATTCTCTCATTTTTTGATTTTCATCAAAGAGAAGAGATTAAGAATTCTCTCAACTCTCTCAATTCTCCTCCCTCTCCAAAACACTAGAATCCCACCATTCTCCTTCTTTCCAAAAGAAGAATAACCACGGTTTCAATTGGTGGTGTCGTGTTCTTGTTCGTGGGACTTGTTCGAGATCGTAGAGATCGTGATTGTTCCCGAAGTGTTGGTGACCTTTGGAAGAAGAAATATTGAAGAGAGTCTTCAACAAGAAAGTAAAGTACTTCTTGCTGTAATTTCTTCCTCCTTTACATGTTTAACATAGATCTAAGAGTTAGATCGTTTTAACAAAAATCAAGTAGCGTAACGATACCTTGACGATTTGATCGTCTTCCACTGCGCGGGGATTTTCATTCCCTTCAATATCAATGAAGTAATACAATAAACTAGGACATTGAATACCCGTTTACATATCTCCCACTTGCCCTAGTCAGGAAGCTCTCGAAGACCTAGACTCTCTAGGTGACCCTCAAACACCTTAGCCGTGAGGGGCTTTTTAAATAGACCACCTCGTTGTGCTCTGACGCTATCTGCGTGACTGTCACATCTCCGCGGTGCACAATCTCCCGTATCAAATGATACTTGCGCTCAATGTGTTTGCCTCTCTTATGGCTCCGAGGCATACGTGAGTTGGCTCTTTCGCACCACTTGTTATCACGCGCAGCGCAGTGATCGTCAAGTTCATATTTGGAACAACTTCCAAATCCGTCATGAAGAAGTTTCTAAGCCAAACAACTTCCTTTGCGCCTTCACAAGCCGCAACATACTCCGCTTCCATAGTGGAATCGATGCATCCTCGCTTGATGCTTCGCCATACTACAACTCCTCCATTCGTAATGAAGGTTGACCACTGAAGTGGATTTCTAGAATCCTTATCAGGTCCGCCCTGAAGTCGAATCAGTGTATCCCGTGAAGGATCAAATCCCCACCGCCATACACTAAGCTGTAGTTCCTCGTTCTCCTAAGATACTTGAGGATTGCCTTTATGACTTTCTAGTGATCTAATCCTCGATTGGACTGATACCTACTGACATTCCCTACTGCATAACAGATGTCGGGCCTAGTACACAACATGGCATACATCAAGCTCCCTATAGCTGAAGCATATGGGATCCGTCTCATATCCTCAACCTCTTGAGGAGTCTTAGGACACTGATCCTTAGACAAGTGAACCCCATGCCTGAAAGGTAGGAAGCCCTTCTTGGAGTTCTGCATCTTATATCTAGACAACATCTTGTCAATATAAGACGCTTGAGACAAGGCTAACGTTCTGTTCTTCCGGTTCCGGACAATCTGGATACCTAGAACATACTGAGCTTCTCCCAAATCTTTCATTTGGAATTGCAAAGCTAGCCACTTCTTAACGTCAGTAAGAAATTCTACTTCATTCCCAATGAGAAGAATATCATCCACATACAACACTAAAAATGCGACAGTTTTGTCAACGATTTTCTTGTAGACACAAGGCTCGTCGACATTTTGATCAAAGCCATAAGATTTGATCGCCTCATCAAACCTTATATTCCAAGACCTCGATGCTTGTTTCAGTCCATTAATGGACCTATGAAGACGACAAACCTTTTGCTCTTGGCCTTCGGCAATGAACCCTTTGGGCTGGTCCATGTAGATGGTCTCATCAAGTTTGGCATTCGAAAGAAAGCGTCTTGGCGTCCATCCGCCATACCTCGTAGTCATAATACGCGACAATAGCCAGAAGGATCTTGATCGACTTTACAATGGCAACATGTGAAAAGGTCTCCTCATAATCAACCCCTTCAACCTGGGTAAAACCCTTTGCCACTAGCCGGGCTTTGAAGGTCTGCACCTTCCCATCTACGCCACGTTTACGGTTGTAGATCCATTTGCAACCAATAGGTTTTACCCCATCCGGTTGATCCACAAGCTCCCAGACAGAATTGAAGTACATCGATTCCATTTTCTGATCCATAGCTTTAATCCATTCGTCTTTATCAACATCAACCATTTCCTGATCATAGGTCAATGGATCCTCACAGTTATCATCAGGAGCGACAACTGAAGTTTCAGCTAAAGCCATGTAACGATCAGGCTATCTCACAACCCTCCCACTACGTCGAGGCATTCTCAACTCTTGGGAACGGATTTGACTAGACGTGCTAGGATCAACAACACTTGTTGACGTACTAGCCCCATCAACAACTCTTGCTGATGTACTGTCCATTTCATTTAGCAAAATTTTACTCCTTGGTAAATGATCCCTGACGTGGTCTTCCTCTAGGAAAGTGGCGTTTGTCGACACAAGCACCCTATTTTCCTTAGGATCATAAAATAGACCACCCCTAGTCTCTTTAGGGTAACCTACGAATAGGCATAATTTCGAACGGGGTTCCAAGTTTTTCGGGTTCGACACCAACACGTGGGCCGGGCATCCCCAAATTCTGAAGTGATGTAAACTGCTTTTACGTCCACTCAAGAGTTCGAAAGGTGTTTCACAAACACTCTTCGACGGAACGTTGTTCAAAATATACACCGTAGTCTCCACTGCGTAACCCCAAAAAGAATCAGGGAAACGAGCATAACTCATCATCGATCGAACCATGTCCAACAAGGTTCTGCTTTCTCTCTACGATACACCATTCTGTTGTGGCATATCAGGTGCTGAGAGTTGGGACGTAATTCCGTGTTCTATCATATAGTCCTGGAATTCAGTGTCCATGTACTCTCCACCTCGATCCGATCGAAGTGTTTTAAGCGATTTACATAAGAGGTTCTCAACCTCAGTCTTGTACTCCTTAAACTTTTCAAGAGTTCCAGACTTCTTGTGCATTAGGTAAATATACCCATACCTCGAGTAATCGTCTATGAAAGACACGAAGTATTCATAACCGCCTCGAGCTTTAACATTTATCGGACCACAGAGGTCAGAATGTACTAACTCAAGAGGCTCTTTGGCTCTATATCCTTTTCCACTAAAAGGACGTTTGGTCATCTTGCCCTCAAGGCATGACTCACACACCGATAAAGACTTTTCTTCCAACTCGTTTAGAAGTCCAATCTTCACTAGTTTCTCAATCCTATTGAGATTAATGTGGCCTAACCGTAGATGCCAAAGATGGGCATTTTCCTTAGGAGAAACTTTCGCTCTCTTAGTTCGCGTTTCTGCAGTTTTAAATAATTCAGTATTCAAAACACTTTTGACCGAATTAGGTTTCAAAACATACAGATTATGCTCAAGTGAAGCTGAACAAATAAGATTTCCTTTGAAAGAAATAAATGCTTTATTTGATTCAAAAGAAACACATATCCATTGTTCAATTAGGCAGGAAATGGAAACAAGGTTTCTAGTAAACCCTGTACAATGTACAAATTATCTAATAATAAGTACTTCCCGCAAAAGTGCAGCTTTCACCGTGTCGATCATTGCGAGTGAGACAAGCTCCCTGATCCAACCCGTAGAGTCACCTCACCTCTCGCGGCATGCGCCAGAATCAATCCACGAAAGAAGAACAAACATGGTTAGTGGCGCTAATCCAATATCCAGTGCAGAGTCACTACTCTCCACTAAACAAGTTTCATCACAAGTAAATCACATTTACCTTGATTCTTCCTTTCGGCCAGAATTTGGGGCGCCCTCTTCCAAAGTCCGCCCCATTGCGGTGGAAACACTTTCCTTTCTCTCGCAACGTCGCCCTGACCTTCTTGCCCTTCTCAAGGCGTGCTCGGTCGATTTTACCCCTCTTCATCCTCTTTTTCCCTTTCGGGCGTGAAGGAGCAACGAGTTTCGTCCCGCAGGTCGAACCCCGTGATAAGACACATAGGCAACATTTGCCTCGGTTCCGGTGCCTCGACTGCTTCAAGGACCGAAAATTCAGTAGCTCATTGAGGAGGGTAGTCGAGTGTAGCTAATTTTGTTCATAACAACATTGCTACGGCCCGAAAGGAAACTCTTGGAAGAGTCTCGAATAAAAAATCGACTTGGCTCGACTCGTCGATCGAAGCCCTGTTCATCTCGCCCAGATTAAAGTGGGTCATCATGTCTAGAACATGTTCATGGACGATTTACCCCTCTTTCATCCGTGCATTGAAGACGTATTTGAGCGAGTCATGCCGACTGAAAGGACTCTTGTCCAAACATTTCCTGCAAGACTCCATGATCTCTGGCGGTGGTGACCATCACTCATGCTTCTTTGCCAAAACATCGGACATGCCGGCAATGATATAGACCTAGGCCTTTTCATTGGCCCCGATCCATCGATCGTATGCATCACGAACACTTCGCGATGCAGTCGAGCCCGACATCTGAGGACACTCCTCAGAGAGCACGAACTTAATGTCGTCAGTTACCAAAATTGTGTTTATGTTGTTTTTCCAAGTTTGGTAATTATCTCCCACTAGTTTATCGGACGCGAGTAGAGCTATAATTGCGCTAGACATTTTTTAAGCTGAAATATTAAGAAAACTTTGTGTTAGTCTCGCAAAAAACTTTTGAAATCCAATCAAGTTTTAGCAAAATTATTTCATGATTCCTAGGTCATTCAAAATTTTGCAATGATATCCTAAAGGTTTAGAATGACCGCCACCGAAGGGTGAACAGAACACTCCTCCTCTAGGACGAGACTTTCTCGATCAGACCCTAATCCCAGAATAACTTTTATTCCATTAGGCGTCTAATTACCATTGTTCGGTCGAATTCATTAACACTTAACAAATTCTGTGAGTGTCACCCTCAATCTTTAAGTTTCCAAGCATCCGTCCAAACAATAGCCACCGAAGGGTGAACCAAGAAGGAAAATCAACCAGGAAACTGTATCCCTTCGGATTCACGGTGTTCCGACTCCCATGATCAGGCCCTCCGAAGGGATTGTTTGGTCCAGGCCAAACTAGCCGGCGGATCAGAGGCGTCTCACGGTGTGAATCGAAAGAAAAGACTGTGGGTCTCGTTTTCACAAGTCCCGCTCCCACTCACTATAAGTACTCTCTCCATCCACGATGATATTGACCTATACAAATGCCACCCGAAGGGGGACGCTCCCATTTGCACCACGAGACCGAGTATAGATCTCACGGTGCAGACTTAACGGAGATTTGTGGTTGAAAATTTAAATGTATCTCATACACTTTATTTCCTCCCACTCAGCACTTTAATTTTAATAGGGATTGACCTAGATAAACCGGCTAAAATTTACTTAAATCTACCAATATAACTCTTATATGGTATTAACTTAAGTCTATAATCACATTATAACTTAGGTCTATGTGAGTAAATTAAAACACTTTTAATTAGCGGCATTCACGATAAGTATAATCTAAGAATCTCCAGACCGAATTCACTCCCAGGTCGGTTTCTAGGTAGGGGTGTTCCGCAAGCGTCAACTTAAATACCCCAGCCTTAGACAAAATCTTCCTTAGACAGAGTTACTAATCAGTCTCCATTCATAAACTAAACTTTGATTTCCTAATTTCTAATCTCATTAGAAAATAGAAAACCTAAGTATAATTATTCAAGTTCTAAACTCTTTAAAACTAATAATTAACTTAGGTTGCATGCATTTCTATGTTATAGTGCTTGATCATTCATCACATGAATAACTATATACTATAACATAATATTATTCATCACATGAATATAACTGCATGAGCATACTTTAATCTAAAAAATATAACACTTATATTAATTAAATTAAACATGCATTTAATTATATTATAACTCTTATAATATAAACTATCATGCAAACTATATATTATAACTCTTATAATATAAATGATGCATGAAAATGTTTAATCTAAGGTGGGATTTTAAATCTATATGACATACATTATGCACATAGAATTTAATTAAATCATACATCTCATGCATAAAATAATTAAATAGCAAAAATGGACCGATTTTTGGCACCTAGGGGCAAATATTTAATTAAATAACATTAAGCAAAACCAACATTAATCTCATGAAATAAGGCAATTTACCCACCTATTTTAACAAAAACAGTGCATAATGAAGAACCATCGAAATGGCTCTGATACCAATTGAAGGGACTGAAAATTCCCGCGCAGCGGAAGATGATCGAATCGTCAAGGTATCGTTATGCTACTTGATTTTTGTTAAAACGATCTAACTCTTAGATCTAAGTTAAACATGTAAAGGAGGAAGAAATTACAGCAAGATGAACTTTACTTACTCGTTGAAGACTCTCTTCAATATTTATTCCAAAGGTCACGAACACTTCGCGAACAATCACGATCTCTACGATCTCGAACAAGTCCCACGAACAAGAACACGACACCACCAATTGGAACCTTGGTTGTTCTTCTTTTGGAAAGAAGGAGAATGGTGGGATTCTAGTGTTTTGGAGAGGGAGGAGAATTGAGAGAGTTGAGAGAATTCTTAATCTCTTCTCTTTGATGAAAATCAAAAAATGAGAGAATGAGTTACTAATCCCTTCTTGCAAAGGGTTTAAATAGTGGAAATTGATGGAGTTAAAATCTCCACATTATGACCACTTTACCACAACCATAGGTTATGCAAATCTCATTTGCATAACCATATAATATAAGATATCTCATATCTCATATTGCAAATCACATTTGCAATAATTGTGGATTAATTAAATTGAATCATATCCAATTTAATTTCTCTCAATTAATTTCTTTAATTAGCCCTAATTCAACAATTAGGCTAAACCTATAGTTTATTATGAATCTCATTCACAATAAACTATATATTATATCATTCATATCTCATATAAATGACATAAATGCCCTTTAAGTGAAATTGAACACTTCAATTTCATACCAAAACATTAACCCTTCTTTTAACCCAGATGGAGCCAACCGAGGGACCTAATAGACCTACAGTGACGGGCTCCAATGATCCGAGATTAACCTGTCAAACTCTTTGACCCGGTTAATCAACATTCATTAGCTACGGTAACACTCCACTATAGCCCGTAGCTGCACTCCCGTTAGTGCAGAATATTACGTGTCCACTGATATAACCAATACCTATGATTCGACTCTTCACAGGTTGTTCGTAAACACGGCTGGGTCAAATTACCATTTTACCCCTGTATCTACCTCTTGTTCCTTAAGTCCCCACTGATCCTCTAATGAACAACATATTGTGATGGTCCAACCATACACCACACTCTTCTCGGGCCAGTGAGAAGGTGGGCGCCCGTTGTCCAAGCCTTGGAGACAGCACTTAAGGCCCTATTTGATAACGTTCTTGTTTCTTGTTTCCTGTTTCTTGTTTCTTGTTTCTCATTTTTTAAGAATAAGAAACAAGAATATGTTTGATAACTATTTCTGTTTCTTGTTTCTTTGAAAAAAAGAAATAGAAACATAAACTTGTTTGATAACCCTTTCTTGTTTCTTGTTCTTGAATGTTTTTTTCCATCTCATTTTTTTGTCATTTTTAATAGTTTAAAAAGAATTTAGTTATATAATATAAAATATATAACATGCATTAAAATATATAAATATATAATTAATTATAATAAATTTATATTATCAAATACCAACAAGTCTCGATGCAAAATTAATTAATAATAAAAGTACATAAATAAAATTATTTTATTCTTCAAATGTTGTTCAAATTTGATCTGCAATCTTATCTCTTACTCGAGTCATTCGTCTTAAAAAATGTCGACTTATATCAAACTCAATTATATTGATAAATGTTGTAGTTTGTAAAATATTAAAATGAGGTTAAAGGCATGTTTTAGTGAACACGAGCCATTGCCTCTTAAAAATGTCGACTTAGATCAAACTCAATTATATTGATAAATGTTGTAGTTTGTAAAATATTAAAATGAGGTTAAAGGCATGTTTTAGTGAACAAAATTTATTTATTACAAAATTACAATAATATATAAATATAAAGATTGCAAAATTAAAACTCAAAATACAAATAATACATACACACATATATATATATATATATATATATATATATATATATATATAATTTCAAATTTCAAATTAAAATAATATAAATATACAGATGGTAAAATGAAGAAATGAAATAAAAAAATAAATTTATATAATAATAATATAAATTTATTTTATATTATTATTATTTATAAAAATTAAAACTATATATATTGCAAAAATCAGAATTGATAAAAAAGAAAATAAACAATATGTACTTACCAAGGATCGAACTCAGGACTTGAAATTGAAGGAGTAAAAAGTTGGCATGCGTTTCACCAATAGACTAAAGTGTAGAGGTGACAAATTTTGCGAGACACAGAGTAATGAAATAAATAACTCTTATTAATTTCAAACAGTAATTTACAAACACGAGATTAGGACAAAAATCCCAACAAAAGGATCAACAATGTTGTGCCCTGAGGCTATCTTCGTGACAATCACGTCTCCTCTATGCACAATCTCCCGGATGAGATGATATTTCCGCTCAATGTACGTTCCCATCTTGTGACTTCAGGGTTCCCTCGAATTTGCCACTGCACCACTATTATCGCAATACAGCGTGATGGGGAAAGTCATATTTGGAACAACTTCCAAATTTAGCATGAATTTCCTTAACCAAACGACCTCTGTAGCTGCTTCACAAGCTGCTACATATTCGGCCTCCATTTTGGAATCATCGATGCATTCTTGCTTGACGCTTCACCATACTACAGCTCATCCGTTAAGAGTGAACATTGACCCTGATGTAGATTTTCGAGAATCTTTATCAGTCTGAAAGTCAAAATCCGTGTATCCCCTGTAGGATCGGATCCTTAGCCCCATACACAAGCATGTAGTTCTTTGTTCTCAGAAGATACTTAAGGATTGTCTTAACTTGCGTATCCCGTGTTCAAGTCCTGGATTGGATTGATACCTACTGACCATCCCAACTACAAAACAGATGTCAGGCCTAGTACACAAAATGGCGTACATCAGGCTCCCAACAACCGATGCATAAGGAATCCGTCTCATATCCTCAACTCCTTGAGGTGTCTTAGGACACTATTCCTTAGACAAATGGATTTCATGTCTAAAAGGCAACAAGCCCTTTTTGAGTCTTGCATCTTAAACCTTGACAACACTTTGTCTATGTAAGATGTTTGAGACAAGGCTAGTGTTTTATTCTTGCGGTTCCGGACAATCTGGATCCCAAGAACAAACTGCGCATCACCCAAATCTTTCATTTGGAATTGCGTAGCTAGCCATTTCTTAATGTCAGTAAGATAACCTACAACATTCCCAATGAGTAGGATATCATCCACATAGAGAATTAGGAATGCGACAAAACTATTGATGATTTTCTTGTAGACACAAGGTTCATCATCATTTTGATCAAAACCATAAGATTTGATTTCCTCATCAAATCTTATATTCCAGACCTAGAGAGGCTTGTTTCACCATAAATTGACATTTTAAGCCTGCAAACCTTTTGCTCTTGTCTGGTTCAATGAACCCTTTAGGTTGGTCCATGTAGATGTTTCCTCAAGATTGCCATTCAAAAAGGTTGTCTTGACATCCATTTGCCATACCTCATAGTCATAATATGCGACAATTGCAAGTAGGATACATATAGACTTTACCATAGCAACAGTGAAAAGGTTTCCTCATAGTCAACCCCTTCAACAGGTATAACTCTTTGCTACTAGTCTAGCTTTAAAGGTTTGCACCTTTCCATCTACACCACGCTTTCTCTTGTAGATCCACTTACAACCTATAGGTTTTACCCCATCAGGTTTATCTACAAGATCCCAAACAGAATTGAAGTACGTAGACTCCATTTCTTGGTCCATGGCTATGACCCATTTGTCTTTGTCTTTGTCAACTATTGCTTGATTATAAGTCAATGGATCCTCGCAGTTGTCATCTGGTATAACAACCTGGGTTTCAGTTAAACCCATGTAACGGTCAAGTTGTATTATAACTCTCCCACTACGTCGAGGCATACTCAACTCTTGAGATGGACTCTTTTGACTAGACAAACTAGTATCAACAACTCTTGTTGACGTGCTAGTTTTATAAGCAACCTTTGCTATTGTTCCGTCTAACTCACTCAACACAACTTTACTTTTTGGTTTGTGGTCCCTTATGTGGTCCTCCTCTAAGTAAATGACATTTTTCGAAACAAAAACCTTATCTTCCTTAGGATCATAGAATAAACCACCTCTTGTTTCTTTTGGGTATTCTACGAATAGGCATAACTTTGAACGTGAATCCAACTTATTTGGATTTGTCACAAGCACATGTGTTGGACAACCCCATATTCTGAAGTGACATAAACTACCTTTACGTCCTTTCCAGAGTTCAAAAGGTGTTTCAGAAACACTTTTTGAGGGCAAATTATTCAAAATGTATACTGTAGTCTCTACTGCGTAACCCCAAAAGGAGCTAGGGAGATGAGCATAACTCATCATTGATCAAACCATGTCCAACAAGGTTCTATTTCTCCTTTCCGATACACCGTTTTGCTGTGGTGTGTCGGGAGCTGAGAGTTGGGATGTAATTCCATGTTCTATCATATAGTTCTGGAATTTTAAATCAATGTACTTTCCACCTCGATCCGATCGAAGTGTTTTAATAGTTTTACCTAATTGATTTTCAACCTCCGTCTTGAATTCCTTGAATTTTTCAAGTGCTTTAGACTTGTGGTGCATTAGGTAAATATGCCCAAATCTAGAATAATCATCTATGAAAGAGATGAAATATTCATATCCTCCCCTGGCTTTAACATTCATCGGACCACAAAGGTCTGAATGTATAAGCTCTAGAGGGTATTTGGCTCTATATCCTTTTCCACTAAAAGGTCTTTTAGTCATTTTGCCTTCTAGCGGGATTAACATACAGCTAAGAGTTTTCTTCTAACTCGTTTAGAAGTCCGTTCTTTACCAATCTCTCATTCCTATTGAGATTAATGTGACCCAACCTAAGATGCCAAAGGTGAGCATTTTCTTTAGGAGAAATTTTACGTTTCTTAGTTTGTGCATTTGCAGTTTTAAATAATTTAGTGTTCAAAACCATTTTGACTGAATTAGGCCTTAAAACATACAATCTATTTTCTAATGAAGTTGAACATATTTCTATACCTTTCTTCAAAATAAACACTTTATTCATTGAGAAAGAAACAAAAATACATTGTTCTATGAGGCAAGAAATGGAAATAAGGTTTTTAGTAAATCCTGGTATTACTAATATATTGTCCAACAATACATATTTCTTGCCAAAATAAAGCTTCATCGTGCCTACTGCTATAGTTGAGACGACTTCTCCATTTCCAACCCGGAGCGTTATCTCTCCTTTCTGTAGTCGCCGCGAGAATCAATCCCCTGAAAAGAAGAGCAAACATGATTAATGGCGCCTGAATCAAGTATCCAAGCAGTTTTATCATTATCCACTAAACAAGCTTCTAGGCAAAGTAAATCATATTTACCTTCCTTCTTCTTTTCCGCAATGTACTTCTCGACGATTCTTTTCCAATGCCTCGCTTTCGTTGTAGTGGAAACACTTTCCTTTGTCAAGAACTTTTTGACTTTCTTGCCCTTCTCACGCATGACTTTGTGTCACTCGTTTCCTTTACCAACCTTCTTCATGTTGTTCTTCTTCCTTCGGGTTAGAAGGAGATGAAGCCCACATTTTTAAATCCCTGAAGGTCGAACCTCTGTGATAACTCCTACTGGCAACATTTGCCTCACCTTTCGATCCTTGAATTTTCATCAAAGATTGAAAGGTCTGGAGTTCATTCAGAAGGGAGGTAAGGTTAAAAGTAAGCTTGTTCATAACAACATTACTTCTAAACTATAGGAAACTATATGGAAGGGTTTCCAGAATGAAGTCGACTTTGACTCGACTCATAGATGGAAGCGACGATTCGACTCTGCGATGTTGAAGTGCACCATCATATCCGTGACATGATCCCGAACGGATGTACCTCTCGGCATCCTTGAGTTGAATATGTACTTTAGGGCATTGTGTCGGGCCTGTGTGGACTATTGTCCAAACATACCCTGCACGGAATCCATGATTTCGTTGGCGGTTATCATGCCCTCATGCTTGTTGGCTAATATGTCTGTCATACTTGCCGCGAAAGATGTAGACCTTGGTCTTATCATTGGCCTTGATCCATCGATCATATGCATCACGAACATTTAAGTGACGCATTCGAGCCCGCACCTCGGGACACTCCCGCTTAGCACAAAACTTCAGTCATCCACTACCAATATAGTGTTGAGTTTGTTTTTCCATGTCATCATATTCTCTCCTGTTAACTTTTCCTTTCCAATAAGGAGATTATAGAGTTAGACATTTTTGCTTAAAATTTACAAACAAACTTGTATGAGTTTCTTGCTATAACTCTAATCCAATCATGTTTTAGCTAATTATCAAATGATTCCTAGGTCATTAATAATTTGCAATGATACTCAAAGGTTTAGAATGTATGACACCGAAGGGTAATCAAAAACACTCCTCCTCTGGATCAAGACACTCTTGACCAAAACCTAATACCAGAATAACTCTTATTCCTATAGGTTTTAGTTACCATTTTTCGGTTAGGATACATACACAACTTATGTACCCCGTGAGTGTAACTCTCTGTCTTTAAATCCCAGAGTCTCCATCCAATAAAATCCGCTGAAGGGAGGACTAGATTGAAAAATACTCTAAGGAAATCTTTATCCCTTTCGGGTGTCTCACTGTGTTCGATCCCCTATGATCAAGCCCTCCGGAAGGGATTATGCAGTCCAGCCAAACTAGCGGTGACCATAATGGTCTAACGGTGTAAACCGACAAAAGAGACCGTAGGTTTTGTTTTCACTAAACCTGTTCCCACTCATTATAAGTACCCTCTCCCTTCACCTTGATATTGACTCATACAAACACCATTCGAAGGGGGACAACCTTATATTAATTAATCATGTAAACTATATAATATAACTCCTTATATTATAAATGATGCATGAAAATGCTTAACCTAAGGTGGGATTTCTAAAATAAAAGCATACATTATGCATGGCAATAATTACACAACAATTGCATAATTTAAATAGCAAAATTAGACCAATTTTTGCACCCTAAATTCAATTTTAATTAATATAATCTAGTTATATTAAATAAAATAAAATTAAATTAAATTAAATTAAATATAAAACATTTTTATATTTAATATATATATAAAAAAAGTTTTCCGTCCGTTTGAACCTGCTGAAAAACGCCTCCAGCATTGCAACGCTCCGCCTTGTTCGTTTCTGCCCGTTGGAGCGCATTACGAAACGCCTTTGGTGTTGCAACGCTGCCTCTGATGCGCGCCTCCTTCCGCAACTGCAGCGTTGCAACGCCAATGAACAACGTTGCAACGCTGCACCCAGATAGCATGTGGAATCTCTTATTCCATGCTTGTTTTCGCTCCGATCTTCTCAGCAACCACCTTGCCTCGATCGACACGGACTTACAGACTCGATTTACAATTAAAATTACCCAAAACACCGGGCCCTTACATTGAACGATTCAATGGAAAAATTGTAAATCTAAGTGCCAAAATCGAAAACTTCTAATTTGCAAAACCGTTCATACATCTCATGCAAAACAGTAAATCCCACCTCGTTCTTGAAAAATCCAAACCATAAATAAAGAACGCAATTGGGCTCTGATACCAATTGAAGGGAATCGAATCCCGCAGCGGAAGCATTTGTGAATCGCGCGCTCTCGATTTAGTTACAATGATTTCATTCAATAACGAAAACAACTAGATTAAGCATATAAAACTAGATGGACAACAAGAAATTGTACCTTTGAAGAAGCTTTCTTCAAGTGCTCCTGCTCCTTTCTCCCACGATCACGATCTCAGCAACTGGAACACGAACGGACTAAGACACGACCACTAGATCTTCTCCGTTGTTCTCTAGGTGAGGGAGGAATGTGGGTTCCCTTTAGGTAAGATGAGATGTTGTGTGAGAGAGAGATTGTGGTTTTTGGAACCTTTCCAACAACACAATCAAATGGCACACAATTTCTTAACCTAGTTGCATCTCATGTAACCATATATATAAGGAAATAGGATAGAAATGACCATCTTACCCTTTCTTTATTCTCTCATTAATATATGGTTTATATGTGATTCTTATTCACATTAAAACTATATATTATATCAATTATATCATATACAATTGATATATCAGCTCATGTATGAAATTGAACACTTCAATTTCATTCATAACTTTATACCCTCAATATAACCATGTTGAGCCAACGGAGGGACCTAATGGACCTACAGTTCATGAGCTCCAATGATATGAGATTAACTGATCAAACTTTTTGATCCAGTTAATCAATATTCATTAACTGCAAGTCACTCCACTATAGACTTGTAGCTGCACTCTCCTCACTGTAGATAATATTGTGTCCGCTGATATAGTCATTACCCATGAGTCGACCCTTCAAAGGTTGTTCGTAATCACAACTACGTCAAATTACCGTTTTACCCCTGTGATTACCTCTTTATTCCTTAAGCACCACTGATCCTCTAATGAACAACAAGTCTAAGGTCCTACCATAGACTCATACCCTCACATAGAGGGCGGGCCCGTTGTTTAAGACCCGGAGTCGGTTCTTGAGGGAACAACCTATCTAATTCCTTAGTGTAGGAATGAGTGAATTCCATCTTACACGTTAAGTTCCCGGCTACCTACGAGGTTCTCGTCACGAGAAGGTAGGCTTATTGAGTCGGCTACAGGCCACTCTCACCCATACTAGTCTAACGACAAACCCGTATAAGCAGGAGTTCTTAACTTGCTCAGGATTCAGGTATAGACACTAATGACCATCCATAAATTACTAGTCTTGTCCTGTTAACGGTGTTACACTAGTTAGACTAATAATTTGCGGTCCGGTCTTGTATGAACTCTTCATACAGGATGCCCCCACTCGCATGTCAACTACATGAATGATTTGGATTACCTCATTTGTACTAATTACAAAGTGGGTCGCATTCATGGTGTTTCCAGAATGAGATTTGCAACCTTATTCTTATACCATAGACCATTTAGGTTATATTCTTGAACACAATTCAAATAGTGTCTAGTACACTGATGTTCAAGATATATGTTATAACCTTGGAGCTTAGTTTATTGGATTTATAAAACAAGACTGTAATTCTATCAAAATAAATAACCCTTTATTTAATTGATCAAAATTACACAAGTTTGAGGTATAAATCCCAACATTTTACCTAACAGGTTTTACCTAACAGGTTTTCAACCTCAGTCTTGTACTCCTTGAACTTTTCAAGATTCTTAGACTTCCTACGCATTAGGTAAATGTACTCATCCCTCGAATAGCCATTTATAAAAGATACAAAGTATTCGTAACCTCCTCGTGCTTTAACATTCATCGGACCATAGAGGCCAGAATGTATAAGCTCAAGAGGCTCTTTGGCTCTATATCCTTTTCCACTAAGAGGACGTTTGGTCATTTTGCCTTCAAGGCATGACTCACAAACAGGTAAAGATTTTTCTTCCAACTCGTTTAGAAGTCCGCTCTTCACTAGTCTCTCAATCCTATTGAGATTTATGTGACCTAACCTTAGATGCCAAAGATGGACATTTTCTTTTGAGAATCTTTTAAACTCTTAGTTCGTGTTTCTGCTGTTTTAAACAATTCAGTATTCAAAACACTTTTGACCGAATTAGGCTTTAAAACATACAAATTACTCTCAAGTGAAGCAGAACATAATAAATTTCCATTTCGAGAAATAAACGCTTTATTACTCATGAAAGAAACAGAAATATTTGTTCTAATAGGCAGGAAATAGAAACTAGGTTTCTAGTAAACCCTGGAACTATGTACATATTATTTAATAATAAGTACTTCCCGCCAAAAAACAGTTTCACCGTGCCAATTGCGGCATCTGAGACAACTTTTCTGGATCCAACCCTGAGTGTTATCTCACCCTCTTGGAGTCGATGCCAGGAACTTAATCCTTGAAAAGAAGAGCAAACATGGTTAGTGGCGCTTGAATCCAATATCCAGGCAAAGTCATTACTCTCCACTAAACAAGTTTCTGTAACACGTAAATCACATTTACCTGCCTTCTTGTTTTCGACAACGAACTTGGGACAACTCCTTTTCAGGTGATCGCCCCTGTTGCAGTAGAAATACTTTCTTGCAACTTCCTTGATCTCTTTGCCCTTTTTGGGCAGCAACGCGGTTAACCTTAACCTCTTTCAACTTCTTCTTCTTCCCTTTTGGGCTTGAAGAATTTAAAAACTTTGTCCTAGAGGTCGAATCTCTGTGAAAAGATCTAAAGGCAACACTTGTCTCAGCTTCCTGTCCCTTGATTTGCACCAAGGACTGGAAGGTTTGTAGTTCGTTGAATAGGATTGTTGGACCAGGCACCTGAGAACACTCCTCAGTGAGCGCGAACTTTAGGTTGCCATTTACCAAAACCGTATCAATATTATCTTTCAACGTTTGAAAAATATCGCTGACTAATTTATCGGAAGCTAAGAGAACATTAAAGGCGTTTGACATTTTATTGCTGAAAAACGAAAAACTTTGTATTAGTCTCGCAAAAACTTTGAAAATCCAATTAGGTTTTAGCAAATTTTTATCCTATGATCCCTAGGTCATTAAAAATTGCAATGATACCCCAAAGGTTTAGAATGACCGCCATTGTAAGGTAGACAAAGCAACTCCTCCTCTAGAACGAGACTTTCTCGACTAGACCCTAATACCAGAATAACTCTTATTCCATTAGGCATCAAGTTACCATTTTTCGGTATAAATTCATTAACTCTTAATGAATCGTATTAATGTCACCCTCTATCTTTAAATTTCCAAGTATCCGTCCAAACAATCGCTGCCGTAGGGAGGACTACAAAGGGAAACCAACAAGGAAATCGTAGCCCTTTCGAGAATTCACGGTGTTCCGACTCCCATAATCAAGGCCCTCCGTAGGGATTGTCTGGTCCAGGCCAAACTAGTAGGTGGATCATAGGCGTCTCACGGTGTGGATCGAAAGAAGAGACCGTGGGTCCTGTTTTCACAGGTTCCACTCCCACTCACTATAAGTACTCTCTCCATTCACGTTGAATTTTGACCCATACAAATACCACTCGTAGGGGGACACTCTCATTTGCGCTAGGAGGCCGAGTATGAATCTCACGGTGTGAACTTAACGATGATTTGTGGATGAAAAATTAAATGTATCTCATACACTTTATTTCCTACCACTCAACACTTTAAAATAATCAGGATTGACCTAGATAAATCGGCTATAATTTACCTAAGTCTACCAATATAATACTTATATTGGATTAGCCTAAGTCTATAATCATATTATTAATTTAGGTCTATGTGAGTAAATTAATTAACTCTTAATTAACGACACTCACGAGAATATAACCTATGAATCTCCAGACCAAATTCACTCCTGTGCCTGCTTCCCGGTAGGGGTGTTCCACAAAGCGTCAGCTTAAATACCCCAGCCTTAGACAGAACCTTCTTTAGACAGAGTTACTAATTAATCACCATTCATAAGTCATATTGATTTCCTAATTCTAATATTATTAGAACTAGAAAACCTAAGTCTAATTATTCAAGTTGTAAACAATTTAAAACTAATAATTAACTTAGGTTACATGCATTTATATATTATAATGCTTGATCATTCATCACATGAATAATTAAACTATATAATATACATACATCTCATGTATAAACGCATGTCATTGCTTTTAATCTAAGAAATATAACACTTATATTAATTAAATTAAAATACACACATTATATTATAACATTTATAATATAATCCTATCATGCATACTATATATTATAATTGTTATAATATAAATATGATGCATGAAATGTTTAACTTAAGGTGAGATTTTAATCTATATGACATATATTATGCACATAGAATAATAAAATTTCATACATCACATGCATAAAATTAATAGCATAATTAGACCGTTTTTGGCACCCTAGGGACTTTAATTAAATTAATTAATATTAATATAACCATTATATTAATATTAATTAATAAAATTAATAAAAACTCATTTTAAAAAAGAAATAAATTAAAAATAAAAATCGGTTGTCACCGGCCTCGAACCACCGACCTTGAAGTCCCCACGATGACCACCTTGCCACTACGCTGGAATTTCTCGCGAACTGCCGCTCACTACGCGATGGTGTTGCAACGTTGTGGCGGCGTTACTGTATTGCTACCTCCAGCGTCAAGCGTAGCGTTCTCAACGTTGCACTGCAGCAGCCTCTCAAACAACATGGATGGCGTCACAACATTGAAGAACAGCGTCGCGACGCTGATGAAATTCCAGCAAGCACCTCTTGCTGTTTTTCATCCATTTCGCGTTTCTGCTCCGAATTTTTTCACAACAACTCTTGCCACGAACGAAACGGACTTAAAGACTCGATTTACATAAAAAAAATGCCCAAAAATACTAGGTCCTTACATTGATCTCATCAACTCTAATGTAAATCTAAACTATGTGCCAAAAATCGAAAACATCCAAAAATGCAAACCATTAACATTCATCTCATGAAAAATTAATGCTACCCACCTAATTTTAAGAAATTACAGAATACAAAACGCAGAGCAACAACTTGGCTCTGATACCAATTGAAGAGATTGAAATTTCCGCAGCGGAAAACGTTGTGAAAACTGTAGGTAAAAGTACTAACCTCTTGAAGAACTCTTTTTCAACATTTTCTCCTTCTCGATCTCGATCCCTCTCGAACCAACGATCTTTACGAACTCGATCCTCGAACTGAACAACAAGACACTTCTAAAGGGTCTTCTCAGTCGTTCTCGAGAGATTGAGGGAGAGTGTATGAGACTCCTTTTGGTTTTGGGTGAGGTGAATTCTAGAGGAATTGAGAGAGAGCTTTTGAGAGAGAATTAGACTTGCTCTCTTTGGATGAAAATACAAAAAAATGGAAAGGTCTCACCAAAGGCTTCTTGCAAGCTCTTTCTATATTGGTGTGTGGTGGAGTTAAAATCTCCATCGAATCACCATTTTACCACAACCATATGATATGAAAATCATATTTGCATATCACATAATATAAGGTATCTCATACCTTATTATACAAATCTCATTTGCATAATTGTGGAATTTTAAATTGAATCAGATTCAATTTAATTTCTCTCAATTCAATTTCTCCAATTTGCACTAATCAATCAATTAGCCTATACTATAGTTTATTATGAATCTCATTCACATCAAACTATATATTATGTCATCTATATCACATATAAATGACATAAGTACCAAAATAATGAATTTGAACACTTCAAATTCACACCAAACTATAAACCTTCAATTTGTCCAATTTGAGCCAACCGATCGACCTAATGGACCTACAGATGACGAGCTCCAATGATCCGAGACTAACCTGCCAAACTCTTTGACTCGGTTATTCAACATTCATTAGCTACGATAACACTCCACTAAAGCCCGTAGTTGCACTTCTATCACTGTAGGACAAGTTGTGTCCATCGATATAACCAATGCCCGTGAGTCGACCTTTCACAGGTTGTTCATAGCCACATCTGGGTCAAATTACCATTTTACCCATGTGTCTACCTCTTACTCCTTAAATCCCACTGCTACTCTAATGAACAACTACGTTGCATGGTCCAACCATAAACAACAAGCCTCTCGGGCCAGTGAGAGGGTGAGGCCCCGTTGTTCAAGCCTTGGAGTCAGCACTTAAGGGAACAATGATGAGAATCAGATCTCCTTGTGGAAACGTGATTAAAATCGTAATTGCTCGTTTGTTTTGGTTTACTAGAAATACCAGTACATTGGTAAAATACAGAGACAAGCAAAGCATGGATTCTAAGCATACAAACATGTTGTGTAATTCTTAAACTAAAAGTAAGAAATCATTAACCTTCGTAGTTTATCAATCTAGCAACCCTTGCTCCAATTGAACAACAACACATCAACAAGGAAAAAAAAACTCTGTTCTTTCTTCTCCAATGGGACAACACCACGAGGAAAACCTTCTATCCTCTGAGTTCTTTTGATCAATCCTTGGTGGCAAGGATTCCAACAATTTGGAAGGAGGAAGGGAAATTGAGCGAAAGAGTTTAGAGAGCAATTCCACAAATTACACAGAATTCATCGATCCAATTCACAGATCCCCTCTCCCTGTTTAACTGTCGATAGAGAGAGGAAGGGGGAAAGTGGGAACGTGTCATCCTAACAAGTTCCCTTAATTAATTTAATAATAAAGAATTAATTAATTAATTAAATTAATTAATAATTAAATCATATTTAATTATAAATCAATTTCAATTAAATCGCAATTTTAATTAAATATCATATATTTAATTTGGATTAAATCACATTTAACCAATTTTCCCTATAACCTATAGTTTTAATGCACATCTAATGCACATTAATTTTTAATCTATAGTTTTTAAATATGAATCACATTCACATTTAAATTAATATTTGAACTCTTTCAAACATTTTATTCTCTCATATAATTTAATATGAATCATATTCACATTAAATTTATAATATAAAATTTCAAAACTTTATATCATAACGTATCTATATACATTAAATTTATTTCCTAATGAATTTGAACATTTCAAATTCAAACGATCTAAGAACCCTTTACGAGCTAGAAGGTGGCCTTAATGGACCAATAGATCAGAAGCTCCAACGATACGAGATTATTCAGTCAATCTCATTAACCTCCTAATCAACATTCCTTAACTGGGGAACACTCCACTAAAGTCCCGCAGCTGCACTGTTCTCATTGCAGATATATTTTTGTGTCCACGAATATTGACCAATAAAAGCAAGTCAATCCTTCACAAATGTTCGTAACACTAGCTGGGTCAAACTACCGTTTTACCCCTCGGTTACATCTTGTACCTTAAGTTCTAGTGCTCCTCTAATGAATAATTTGTTTGTGGTCCTACCAACAAACAGAAGTCCCTCTCGGCCCAATTAGAGGGGCAAACCCTTTGTTCAAGTCCTAGAGACACCACTTAAGGGAACATTCATCTACTTACCCTAGTAGTCGGGAAGGAGTGAATTTTATCTTGCTAAGTTAACTCTCCAACCGCTCACTCGGTCTTATCCCAAAGAAGGTAGGCACATTGAGTCGTCAAATCTGGCCACTCTCACACATATCAGTCAAAGGACAATCGCTTGCAAACTGGAGTTCGTAACCTGCTCAGGATTGAGATCAAGTTGCCTAGGTCATCCTAGTGAAATAGAAACCTAGCTAGTCAACGGAGTTACATCTAGTGGTTACTATTTTGTGGTCCGGTCTTATGTAATCTCATTACATAGGATATCCCCACTCACATGTCATCTACACGATACGTTAGGATCACAGTGTTTGTATCATATACAAAGTGGGTCACATCTATAGTATTACCAGGGTTAGGTACCCAAACCTTATCCTTTTACTATTGACCCTTTAGGTTGTATCTCGAACCGAGATCCTTTATATGTACATTACATTCAGCTCAAGAGACATTTTACAGCATTGAATGAGTTAGTTTATTGGATTTAGGGTTAAAACAAGGGCAATATTGTAAATAACGAACAATAACTCTTTATTGAAATAATAAATTTTTATTACAATAATTAGAATAGAAATTACAAACTACGAGTTTAAGGGCACAAACCCAACAAACTTCCACTTGAATTAAAACTCTAGTGGGGTATATCACAATCTTAAATAATGGTTACAGAGATAAAAATACAATAAAGGTACATCACAATCTAAAACAGTGGTTACAGAGATAGAAATACAATAAACTAGGGCATCCATATACCCATTACATTTCTCCCACTTGCCCTAGATTAACCTATGTACATGTCTCGTAGTCCTAGACTTTCAAGATGACCCTCGAACACTTTAGCCGTGAGAGTTTTTGTAAACAGATCAACAATGTTGTGCTCCGAAGCGATTTTCGTAACTGTCACATCTCCTCGTTGCACTATTTCTTGTATCAGATGATACATCCTCTTGATGCGCTTGCCTCACTTATGGCTGCAAGGTTCCTTTGAATTGGCTACCGCACCACTGTTATCACAGTATAAGGTGATGGAAAATTCCATATTTAGAACAACTTCCAAATCAGTAAGGAATTTCTTTAGCCAAACAACCTCTTTTAATTTCTTCACAGCGGCTGACATACTCGACCTCCATCGTGGAGTCAGCGATGCATCCTTGCTTGATGCTTCGCCATACTATAGCTCCCCCATTAAGGGTGAAAACTGATCCCGATGTAGATTTTCTAGAATCCTTATCAATCTGAAAATCAGAATCAGTGATCCAGTAAGGATCAAATCCTTAGTCCCATGCACAAGCGTATAGACCCTCGTTCTCCTAAGATACTTGAGGATATTTTTAACTACGGTCCAGTGGTCTAACCCTGGATTAGATTGGTACCTACTGACTATTCTCACTGCATAACAAAAGTCTGGCCTTGTGCACAACATAACATGCATTAAGCTACCTACTAAAGAGGCATAGGGAATACGTCTCTTATCCTCAACTTCTTGAGATGTCTTAGGACACTATTCCTTAGACAAATGAATTCCATGTCTGAAGGGTAGTAAGCCCGTCTTGGAATTCTGCATCGAATATCGACCCAACATTTTGTCGATATAAGATGCTTGAGACAAAGCTAGCGTTTTGTTCTTACGATCCCTGAAAATTTGAATCCCAAGAACAGACTGCGCCTCTTCCAAATCTTTCATTTGGAATTGGGTCGCCAACCACTTCTTTATGTCAGTTAGGTATCCTACATCATTCCCAATGAGTAGGATATCATCCACATAAAGTAATAAGAAAGCTACTTTGTCGTTGATGATCCTCTTGTAAACACAAGACTCATCAACGTTTTGGTAAAAGCCATAAGACTTGATCGCAATATGAAATCTTATGTTCCAAGATCTGGATGCTTGCTTCAACCCATAAATGGATCGATTGAGCTTGCAAACTTTTTGCTCCTGACCTTGAGTTATGAACCCTTCGGGTTGAGATATATAGAAGCTGTCGTCAAGTTTACCATTCAAAAAGGTAGTCTTGACGTCAATTTGCCAAATTTCATTATCATAAAAAGCGGCTATAGACAAGAGTATCCTTATACATTTAAGCATAACAACAGGGGAAAAAGTTTCCTCATAGTCAACTCCTTTCCTTTGGGTAGAACCCTTTGCTAGAAGTCTTGCCTTAAAGGTTTGTACCTTTCTGACTGCATCTCTCTTTCTCTTATAGATCTATTTGCACCCTATCGGTCTTACCCCTTCAGGTTGGTCTACAAGTTCCCAAACTGAATTCCAGTACATTGACTCATTTGAAGGTCCATGGCTTTCATCCATCGGTCCTCATCTACGTTATTCATTGCCTGTTTATAGGACAATGGATCCTTTACACCGTCATTAGGTATGACAACTTAAGTTTCAGCTAAACCCAAGTAGCGGTCAGGTTGGAAAACTGTTGGAATTTTTGTCCTACTCTAGTGTTTTGTAATTTACTGTTTGAAATTAATAAGAGTTATTTATTTCATTACTTTGTGTCTCGCAATATTTACAAACTTTTGCAATAAACTAAGCTCCAGGGTCATTGAATTTATGAGAGTACTAGAACTTCAACGGTGTGTAGTGGACACGCAGGGAGGATCACGTTTGAGTAAATGACCCGAACGGTCTATATGAAGAGTTCATACAAGACTGGATCGCAAATTATTAGTCTAATCAGTATAACATCGTTAACAGGATAAGACTAGTAATTTATAGATGGTCATTAGTGACTCGACCTGAATCCTGAGCAAATTAAGAACTCTGTTTATAGGGGATTGTCCTTAGACTAGTATGGGTGAGAGTGACACAGAGGCAGACTCAATAAGCCTACCTTTTCAGGGACGACGAACCTCGTGAGGTAGTGCTGGGAACTTAAGCTGTGCAAGATGAAATTCACTCATTCCTCTCTTGAGGAATCGGATAGGTTGTTCCCTTAAGAACCGACTCTGTGTCTTGAACAACGGGGCCCCGCCCTCTATGAGGTATGAGTCTAAGGTAAGACCTTAGACTTGTTGTTAATTAGAGGATCGGTGGTGCTTAAGGAGCAAAGAGGTAATCACAGTGGGTAAAACGATAATTTGACCAAGTTGTGATTACGAACAACCCGTGAAAGGTCGACTCATGGGTAATGACTATATCGGTGGACACAATAATATCTCTGATGGGAGAGTCTTTGCTACAAGTCTATAGTGGAGTGACTTGTAGTTAATGAATATTGATTAAGCTGGATCAAAGAGTTTGATCGATTAATCTCACATCATCGATGGAGCTCATGATCCAGTAGGTCCATTAGATCCTTCGTTGGCTCAACATGGTAATATTGAGGTTATAAAGTTAGGAGTAAAATTGAAGTGTTCAATTTCATACATGAGGAGTTATATCAATTATATATGATGTAATTGATATAATATATAGTTTTAATGTGAATTAGATTCATATATAAACTATATACTAAAGAGAGATTAAAGGAGGGTAGAATGGTCATTTCCATACCATTCCCTATATATAGTTGCATGAGATGCAACTAGGTCAAAACTTGAAAAATAGCATTTCTAGCCTCCTTGTTGTTGTTGGAAGTGTTCCAAAACACAAAATCTCTTTCACAAAATACCTCACCACTCCTAAAGGGAACCCACCTTCCTCCCTCACCTGAGAACAACAGAGAAGATCCTGGTGGTGGTGTGGGTGATCGTACATGTTCTTCTTTGCTGAGATCGTGACCGTGGAGAGAGGAGCACTTGAAGAAAGGTTCTTCAAAGGTATACTTCTTGTTGTCCATATCTGTATTTTATGCTTAATCTATGTTTTACCTTCTTGCATTTTCCGTTGTAACTAAATCAAGAGCGCGCGATTTGCAATCGCTTCGGCTGCGGGGACTTTGATTCCCTTCAATTGGTATCAGAGCCTAATCGCATTCTTGATTTATGTTCTGGATTTTTCAAGAACAAGGTGGGATTTACTGTTTTGTGCATGAGATGTATGAACGGTTTTTACGAAATTAGATGTTTTCGATTTTGGCACTTAGATTTACAATTTTTCATTGAAATGTTCAATGTAACGACCCGGTGTTTTGGGAAAATTTAATTTTAAATCAAGTCTGTAAG
The DNA here is from genome assembly GCA_036507285.1 of Trichosanthes cucumerina. Lineage (NCBI taxonomy): Eukaryota > Viridiplantae > Streptophyta > Magnoliopsida > Cucurbitales > Cucurbitaceae > Trichosanthes > Trichosanthes cucumerina. Next base: position 136,305 of record JAYKKG010000024.1, on the reverse strand, counting down.
TCCGAGTCGATCGAGGCAAGGCGGTTGCTGAGAAGAACGAAGCAAAAACGAGCAAAGAATAGTGGATTCTCAATGCTATCAGCGTGCAACGTTGCAACGCTGTTCATCGGCGTTGCAAAGCCGCGCTTGCGAGAAGAAGCGCGAGGAGGCAGCGCGCTGCAACGCGCGACCTCTCGCGCACTAACGCTTCGGTGAAAACGACAAAAGCGGCGTTACTGTAACGCCGCTATCGCACGATTAACGCGGAGCCGTTTAATGCGAGGAGCAACGAGCAGAAACATTTTTCTATTATTTATATTAATTATAAAAACGTTTTATTTTAATATATTTAATAATTTTAATTTTAATTAATATAATTAGATTATATTAATTAAAATTATTTTTAGGGTGTCAAAATTGGTCTAATTTTTGCTATTTTAATTATGCAATTGTTGTGTAATTATTGCCATGCATAGTGTATGCTTATATTTTAGAAATCCCACCTTAGGTTAAGCATTTTCATGCATCATTTATAATATAAGGAGTTATATTATATAGTTTGCATTATTAATTAATATAAGGTTGTTATATTAATTTTTGGACAAAGCATTGACATGGATTATATTTTATGAGATGAATATGCTATGTATGTTTTATTATTCATGTGATGAATGATCAAGCACTATAACATAGTATGCATGTCACCTAAGGTTAATTATTAGTTTTAAAGTGTTTAGAACTTGGAAATAATAGACCTTAGGCTATCTAGTTCTAATTAGATTAGAATTAGGAACCAAGTAATTTATATGCTATGAATAAAGAGGAACTCTGTCTAAGAAAAGTTCTGTCTAGGTCAGTATTTAAGTGACGAAGCGGAACACCCCTACCGGAAACGACACGGAGTGAAATTTAATCAGAGAGTCTTATAAATTACAGTAGCGTCAGCGAGTTTATTAAAGGGTTAATAAACTAGAAATCCTAGGATTAATATAACGAGTTATATTAACAAACTTAGGATAAAATCAATATAAGAGTTATATTGATCATCAATATAAGAGTTATGTTGATAGATATAGAGTAAAACCATTAGCGGGGTTTTAGCCTAAGAAAGATTCCTATAGACTTAAAGTATTCAAAGTGGGAGGAAAAAGTGTATGAGATACATATTTTTCCACCTACGCTATCTCCTGATAGTTCACACCGTGAGACTCATACTTGGCCTCGTGGCGCAAACGGGAGCGTCCCCTTCGGATGGTGTTTGTATGAGTCAATACCAAGGTGAATGGAGAGGGTACTTATAGTGAGTGGGAGCGAGTTTTAGTGAAAACAAAACCTACGGTCTCTTTTGTCGGTTTACAACCGTTAGGCCACTATGGTTAGCCCGCTTAGTTGGCTCGGACCGCACAATCCCTTCTGAGGGCTTGATCATAGGGGTTCTAACACGATGACACACGAAAGGGATAAAGATTTCTTTAGACTATTTTCCAATCTAGTCCTCCCTTGGTGGATTTTATTGGATCGAGACTCGGGATCTAAAGACAAAGGGCTACACTCACACGGGATACATAAGTTATGTATGTACTCGAGATCAAAAATGGTAACTAAAACCTATAGGAATAAGAGTTATTCTGGTGTTAGGTTTTGGTCAAGAATGTCTTGATCTAGAGAATGAGTGTTTTTGATTACCCTTCGGTGTCATACATTCTAAACCATTGGAGTATCATTGTTAATTATAAATGCCTAGGAATCATTTGATAATTAGCTAAAACATGATTGGATTAGAGTTATAGCAAGAAACTCATACAAGTTTATTTATTTTTCAGCAAAAATGTCTAGCTCTATAATTTCCTTATTGGGTGCGGAAAAGTTAACCGGAGAGAATATGATGACATGGAAAAACAAACTCAACACTATTTTGGTAGTGGATGATCTGAAGTTTGTGCTAACTGAGGAGTGTCCTCAGGTGCCAGGCTCGAATGCGTCACGAAATGTTCGTGATGCATATGATCGATGGATCAAGGCCAATGATAAGGCCAAGGTCTACATGCTGGCAAGTATGTCTGACATATTAGCCAAGAAGCATGAGGGCATGATTACCGCCAAGGAAATCATGGATTCTGTGCAGGGTATGTTTGGACAACAGTCCACACAAGCCCGACATAATGCCCTAAAGTACATATTCAACTCGAGGATGCCAGAGGGTACATTTGTTTGGGTTCATGTCCTGGATATGATGGTACACTTTAACATCGCGGAGTCGAATGGTGCTTCCATCGATGAGCCGAGCCAGGTCGGCTTCATTCTTGAAAGCCTTCCAGATAGTTTCCTGCGCTTAGAAGTAATGTTGTTATGAACAAGCTTACTTTTAATCTTACCTCCTTACTCAATGAACTCCGGACCTTTCAATCTTTGAAGAAAATTCGTGGATTGAAAGGTGAGGCAAATGTTGTCGGTAGGAGTTATCATGAGGTTCGACCTGCAGGACAAAAACAATGGCTTCATCTTCTTCTAACTTTGAGAGGTAAGAAGAAGAACATGAAGAAGTTTGGTAAAGGAAAACAGCAGATAAAGCCGCCGCCTGTATGAAGCAAGAAAGTCAAAGACGTTCTTTGACAAGAAAGTGTTTCCACCGCAACGAAGACGAGCATTGAAACGGGCTCGTCCAAGTACATTGCGAGAAAAGAAGAAGAAGGAAGGTAAATATGATTTACTTTGCCTAGAAGCTTGTTTAGTGGATAATGATAAAACAACTAGGATACTTGATTCAGCGCCACTAATCATGTTTGTTCTTCTTTTCGTGGAATTGATTCTGGCGGCAATACTGAGAAGGAGAGATAACACTCGGGTTGGAAATGGAGAAGTCGTCTCAATTGTGAAAGCAGAGAGGGCACAATGAAGCTTTATTTGGGCAAGAAATATGTATTGTTGGACAATATATTAGTGATACCGTGGTTTACTAGAAACCTTATTTCCATTTCTTGCCTTATTGAACAATGTATTTACTTTTCCTTTTCTATGAATAAAGTGTTTATTTTTAAGAAAGGTTTGGAAATATGTTCTCGCTTCATTAGAAAATGGATTGTATGTTTTAAGGCCTAATTCAACTTCAAAATGGTTTTGAACATCGAATTATTTAAACTACAAAAGCACAAACTAAGAAACGAAAAATTTCTCCTAAAGAAAATGCTCATCTTTGGCATCTAAGATTGGGTCACATTAATCTCAATAGGATTGAGAGATTGGTAAAGAACAGACTTCTAAACGAGTTAGAAGAAAATTCCTTGCCAGTATGTGAATCCTGCCTAGAAGGCAAGATGACTAAAAGACCTTTTAGTGGAAAAGGTTATAGAGCCAAAGATACTCTGAGAGCTTATACATTGCACCTTTGTGGTCCGATGAATGTTAAAGCCGGGGAGGATATGAATATTTCATCTCTTTTATAGATGATTATTCCAGAAATGGGCATATTTACCTAATGCACCACAAGTCTGAAGCACTTGAAAAGTTCAAGGAATTTAAGGCTGAGGTTGAAAATCAATTAGGTAAAAGAGTTAAAACACTTCGATCGAATCGAGGTGGAGAGTACATGGATTTAAAATTTCAGAACTATATGATAGAACATGGAATTACATCCCAACTCTCTCGCTCCCTGACACCACAACAAAAAACTGTGTATCGGAAAGGAGAAATAGAACCTTGTTGGACATGGTTCGATCAATGATGAGTTATGCTCATCTCCCTAGTTCCTTTTGGGGTTTTGAAGTGGAGACTGCAATATACATTTTGAATAGTGTGCCCTCCAAAAGTGTTTCTGAAACACCTCTTGAACTCTGGAAAGGACGTAAAGGTAGTTTATGTCACTTCAGAATATGGGGATGTCCAACACATGTGCTTGTGACAAATCCAAATAAGGTCTTTGTGTCAACAAATGCCACTTTCTTGGAGGAGGACCACATAAGGGACCACAAACCAAAAAGTAAGGTAGTGTTGAGTGAGTTAGGCGGAGCAGTAGCAAAGGTTGTTAATAAGAACACTAGTATATCAACAAGAGTTGTTGATACTAGTTTGTCTAGTCAAGAGGGTCCATCTCAAGAGTTGAGTATGCCTCGACGTAGTGGGAGGGTTGTGATACAGCCTGACCGTTACATGAGTTTAGCCGAAACCCAAGTTGTTATACCGGATGACAATCGCGAGAATCCATTGACTCATAATCAAGCAATGGTTGACAAAGACAAAGACAAATGGGTCATAGCCATGGACCAAGAAATGGAGTCTATGCACTTCAATTCATTTGGGATCTTGTAGATAAGCTCATGGGTAAAACCTATATGTTGTAAAGTGGATCTACAAGAGAAAATGTGATGTAGATGGGAAGATGCAAACCTTTAAAGCTAGACTAGTAGCAAAGGGTTATACCTGTGTGAAGGGGTTGACTTTGAGAAACCTTTTCACTGTTGCTATATGGTAAAGTCTATCTCAGATCCTTCTTGCCATTGCCGCATATTATGACTATGAGGTATGGCAAATGGATGTCAAGACAGCCTTTTTGAATGACAATCTTGAGGAAACCATCTACATGGACCAACCCAAAGGGTTCATTAAACCAGACAAGAGCAAAAGGTTTGTAGGCTTAAAAGGTCGATTTATGGACCAAACAAGCCTCTAGGTCTGGAATATAAGATTTGATGAGGCTATCGATCTTATGGTTTTGACTTGAGAATGATGATGAACCTTGTGTCTACAAGAAAATCATCAATAGTTCCTGTCGCTATCCTAATTCTCTATGTGGATGATATCCTACTCATTGGGAATGATGTAGGTTATCTTCATCGACATCAAGGAATGGCTAGCAACGCAATTCCAAATGAAAGATTTGGGTGATGCGCAGATTTGTTCTTAGGATCCGTTGTCCGGAACCAGCAAGAATAAAACACTAGCGTTGTCTCAAGCATCATACATAGACAAAGTGTTGTCAAGGTTTAAGATGCAAGATTCCAAAAGGGCTTGTTGCCTTTTAGACATGGAATCCATTTGTCTAAGGAATAGTGTCCTAAGACACCTCAAGGAGTTGATGATATGAGACGGATTCCCTTACGCATCACCGTTGGGAGCCCGATGTACGACATGTTGTATACTAGGCCCGACATCTGCTTTGCGATTTGGATGGTCGATGAGGTATCAATCCAATCCAGACTTGAACACCGGGCGATGGTTAAAATGATCCTTAAGTATCTTCGTAGAACAAGGAACTACATGCTAGTGTATGGGGCTAAGGATTTGATCCTTACAGGGATACACAGTTCGACTTCGGGATGATAAAAATTCTCGAAAATCTACATCGTGTGTCGATTTTCACTCTTAACGGAGGAGTCGTAGTATGGCGAGCGTCAAGCAAGGATGCATCGCGATTCCACCATGGAGGGCGAATATGTAGCGGCTTGTAAAAGCGGTAAGGAAGCCGTTTGGTTAAGAAAATTTATGCTAAATTTGGAAGTTGTTCCAAATATGACTTTGCCACGTCACACCAGTATTGCGATAAAGATGGTGCGTTGGCAAATTCGAGGGAACCCCGAAGTCACAAGAGGAAAAGCACATAGAGCGGAAGTATCATCTCATCCGGAGATCGTGCACAAAGGAGAGACGTGATTGTCACGAAGATAGCCTCGAGCACAACATTGCCGATCCTTTTACAAAGGCTCTCACTGGCTAAAGTATTTGAGAGTCACCTGAAGGTCTAGGTTTACAAGTCTTCCCCAACTAGGGCAAGTGGGAGTATTTTGTACAAAGGGGTTTAAATGCCCTAGTTTATTGTATTTACATTATTGTAATGTTTAGTACTCCACAAGCTTTAGGTCAAGTGGGAGATTGTTGGGATTTATGCCCTAAACTTGTGTAATATTGATCAATTAAATAAAGTGTTATTTGTTTTGATAAGATTACTGATCTTGCTTTTATAAATCAAATAAACTAAGCTCCAAGGTTATAACGTTTATCTTGAAATCAAGTGTAGTGGACACTATTTGGGTTGACTTCAAGATTATAACCTAATGATCTATGGTATAAGAATAAGGTTGGAAACCTCATTCCAGTAACACCATGGATGCGTCCCACTTTGTAATTAGTACAAATGAGGTAATCCAACTCATTCATGTAGTTGACATGCGAGTGGGGGCATCCTCAGTATGAAGAGTTCATACAAGATGGATCGCAAATTATTAGTCTAACCAAAGATAACAGGTGCTAAGGATAAGACTAGTAATTTATAGATGGTCATTAGTGACTCGACTGAATCTGAGCAAGTTAAGAACTCTTGTTTATAGGGGTTTGTCCTTAGACTAGTATGGGAGAGAGTGGCGAAGGCCGACTCAATAAGCCTACCTTCTTAGGGACGTAACCTCGTAGGTAGTAGGGAACTTAACTGTGTAAGATGGAATTCACTCATTCCTCTACCGAGGAATCGAGATAGGTTGTTCCCAAGAACCCGACTCCGTCTCTTGAACAACGGGGCCCCGCCTCTCTATGAGGTATGAGTCTAAGGTAGGACCTTAGACTTGTTGTTCATTAGAGGATCGGTGGTGCTTAAGGAGCAAAAAGGTAATAACAGGGGTAAAACGGTAATTTGACCCAGCTGTGATTACGAACAACCTGTGAAGGGTCGACTCATGGGTAATGACTATCGAGTGGACACAATAATATCTACAATGAGGAGAGTGCGACTACAAGTCTATAGTGGAGTGACTTGTAGTTAATGAATATTGATTAAGCTGGATCAAAAGAGTTTGATCGCTTAATCTCACATCATTGGAGCTCATGATCCAGTAGGTCCATTAGATCCTTCCGTTGGCTCAACATGGTAATATTGAGGGTATAAAGTTAGGAGTAAAATTGAAGTGTTCAATTTCATACATGAGGAGTTATATCAATTATATATGATGTAATTGATATAATATATAGTTTTAATGTGAATTAGATTCATATATAAACTATATACTAAAGAGAGATTAAAGGAGGGGTAGAATGGTCATTTCCATACCATTGCCTATATATAGTTGCATGAGATGCAACTAGGTCAAGACTTGAAAAATAGCATTCCTAGCCTCCTTGTTGTTGTTGGAAGTGTTCCAAAATGCAAAATCTCTCTCACAAAATACCTCACCACTCCTAAAGGGAACTCACCTTCCTCCCTCACCTAGAGAACAACGGAGAAGATCCAGTGGTAGTGTCGATGATCGTACGAGTTCTTCTTGCTGAGATCGTGACCGTGGAGAGAGGAGCACTTGAAGAAAGGTTCTTCAAAGGTATACTTCTTGTTGTCCATTTCTGTATTTTATGCTTAATCTATCACTACAAGAATTTTGGCATTTTCCGACGTTATTTACCCCGACGCTTAAAAAATGGTTGGGAAAAAGGAGAAATTCCGACGGTTTAGTAAACCATCGGCAAAAGATAGAGAAATGACGACGGTTTAATAAACGGTCGGCAAAAGTGAGGAACATGCCGACAGTTTTTTAAAATGGTCGGCAAAAGTGAGGCAAAAGGCCGACCGTTTAGTAAACCGTCGGCTAAAGTGAGCGAATTGTCGACCGTTTGACAAATGGTCGACAAAAGTGAGGGCAATACCGTCGACAAAAGTGAAGAAAAATGCCAACAATTTATAAAATCACCGAAAAAAGTGTGTTAAAAGGCCAACCGTTTATAAAACGGTCGGCAAAAGTGAGAAAAAATACCGACCATTTGTAATATGGTCGGCAAAAGTGAGAAGAAATACCGACCGTTTATCAAAACTGGTCGGCAAAAGTGATTAAGAATGTCGACCATTTATAAAATGGTTGGCAAAAGTTATAAGAAATGCCGACCATTTATGAAACGATCGGCAAAAGTGATAAGAAATGCCGACCATTTATGAAACCGTCGGCAAAACACCAAGAATTGGCGACCATTTATAAAAGGGTCGGCAAAAGTGAGTAGAAATGCCGACCATTTATAAAAATGGTCGGCAAAACTTCAAAATGAACCCTTTTTTCCTCTCTTTTTCCCCATTTCTTCATCTTTCTTCCATTTCCCCCCCTTTTCTCTTCTCAAACTTCCCTCTTCTCTTCTCCCCTTCCCCTTCTCTCCCACCACCCCACCCTCCCTTGCCGCTCACCACCCCCACTCATTTGCCTAATCGCCTTACCGTCATGCTGCCCTCGACCGCCCGCTCTTTGTAAGTAGTTTTTTTTTTTATTTTAATCTTTGTCTTCTCTTAGATTTGGGAAATATTGCAAAGTTCTTATATTTTAAGTAGTTAATATACTTAGATTCAAGATTATTATGAAAATCTATTCAAGTTAATTATGTTTTGATTTGGGCAATCTTAGATTTATGATTTCGAACTCATTTGAAAATTTTCGTTAATATTTTGAACACTTTTGAACTCATTTGGGCACTTTCGCTAGTATTTCAAACTCAATTGAACACTTTTGCTAATATTTCAAACACTTTTGAACCCATTGAAACCCAAACACTTTAGAACTCATTTGGCATATTTGTGCTTTAAAATTTAATTTTAGTATTTTTAAGGCTAATTACTGATCTTATTCATGGGTATGGAGTTGAATATTGTTGGTTCGGTTGAACATAAATTGGTTAGACCTTGTATATTGTTTTCAACACTTTTTTATCAAGTAATAAATATGTTTAGTGATTTTAGGTGATAAATCTGTGTTTAGGCTTTTGTTTAACTTAATTAAAATAGATTAGATTGGTATCTAACATTTAAATTATTTTGTTTTATGGTTTGATTTAAAATATGTCAGATCATTCTCTAAGGTTTGAGTTTTGGGTTTAGCAAACATATTTACAATGGTTTATTTTGATTAGAAATAGAGTGGAAGAAGTCGAGACTCGAATTATAGCTCAAGATACGAAGTTGATAACATGGAAGCAATGCTTACGCAACTCATGCATTTACAAGGAGGACCGTTGAAGTAGGTATGATCTATCTACTAATGTTTTATGTATGGCTATCCTGCAGTAAAGGTAGCCAATGTGTTGAGGGTTAGTATGTTCTGATATTATGCTTTGAATTCAGGAGGTTGGGATCAAAACATATTTATACATAGTAAGAAGTTGAGTATATGGCTATCCTGTAGTTATGATAACCAATGATTTGAAAATATTTGGTTTGTATGGATTTCTTTAAGTCTATGTTCATGATCATTGAGTTTTAGAAGATTGTTTGTTGAGACGTTTGCTTGTAGTTGATTTTGAACCTCTTGCTTATTGTTTTAATATTGGTACTTGCTAATCTTATTGGAATTTATGTTGGTTCATTCTTTTGAGAAGTTAAAGTACAATTCAATGAGTTTATTACTTGTGTTTGTTTGAGTGTATGTTGATGCTTAGTGTTTGATTTGAAATTAGGGGATAAATGAGAAATTCTTTGGAGTGTAAAGGGGGTGATTATGTGCTTCTATATTTATATAAGTTTAGAGTTTAGTTAATTTGGTTAAACACGTTCATTTTTTTTCTAAAGTTTTAGGTAAAATTATAATTTAATGAGTTTATTACCTTGTTTGTTTAAGTTTTATGTTCATGGTTTGAGTGTAGTTTGATGCTTAAAAATTAATTTGAAGTCAAGGAGTGAGTAAGAATGTTTTGGAGTGTGAAGGGGATGGTTGATGCTTAAAGTTTAGTTAAATGTGTCCATAAATATTGAGAAGTTTTGATGAGTTTATTTGTATACATGATAACTTTGTTAATTCAAATTTTGAACATTTTAGTTTGTTATAAGTTATGTAGTTTCATTCATTTATATATAGTTCAATAGTTTCGAATAGTTCAATAGTTTTAAGTAATATTAGTTATGTTGTAAATTTGTTATCTTAATTATTAAGTATTGGTATTATTGTTCCTTACTCATATAAGTTTAATTTTAGTTCCAATGATTTTGTTGAACATGTTTCATTATTTAGGTATGTTTTGTTGGTCATTCTTTTGAGAAGATTTAAGTAAAACTCTAACTTAAAAGGTTTATTATTTTTTTGTTGGTTTGTGTAGGCTCATGATTTGAGTTTTAGATGTTATGTGCCCATAAATTTTGAGAAGTTTAGGTAAATGTTTTAAACGTTTCGATTATATAATGGTTTGTTCAAAATTTATGGCCAATATTATTTTAAATTTTTTATTGTTCTTGTTAAGTTTAATTGTATATATGATATAATTTCTAATTCAAGTTTTGATTGTTTTAGTTGATTATAAGTTGTTTGATTTTATTCATAAGTTTCAATTAGGTTAATATTCCTAAATAGTTTTAAGTAATTTTAGTTGTGTTGTAAATTTGCTAACTTAATTGCCTAAGATTTAATATTATTGTCCATTACTTTTGAAATGTTTGGTTAAATATTTAGTTATATGTGTTTTTCTTATATTAGTTGAGTAACTTAATTAATTTTGTTTTTTTGTTTTGTGAAATTTGGGTTGACACTAGCTTTTGGGAATTTTCAACAAAAAGTGTAATCAAATTTTTGTTTACTTATGTAAGGTGATGAGAACTTATAAGTTAGGTTTTTTTTTTTTAAAGAAACTAATTGTTATTTTTTATATTGTTTGAAGTTATGTATATGAACCGTATAATGGAATTTCATTTAATAAAAACTATTATTGATTTATTTGTATACAATTTCTTTTAGGTGTACGAAAAATTCTATTTTATAATGAAATTCTAGATATAAAAAAATATTAAAATTTATAAAATGTTCCACACAAATCTTTGCCGACCATTTATTAGATTTGGTTGGCTTTTCCATGAAAGGCCGACCAACATGAAAAGCGTTGGCCTTTCCAGGAAAGGCCGACCAACATGAAAAGCGTCGGCCTTTCCAAGAAAGGCCGACAAAACTGGAAGGCGTCGACCTTTCCTAAAAATGTCGACAAAAAAATATGCGTCGGTAATTCCAAGAAAGGCCGACCAAATACAAAATGCGTCGGCATAAGTTAGCCCGACGGGGTTATCCTGACCGAATCGCCGACGCTCAATTTTTGGTCGGGAATTCAATCGTCGACGCTTTTTAAGGGTTTTGCCGACCCTTTTTAGCGTTGGAAAAAATTAAAATTCTTGTAGTGTATGTTTTACGTTCTTGCATTTTTCGTTGTAACTAAATCAAGAGCACGCGATTCGCAATCGCTTCCGCTGCGGGGACTTCGATTCCCTTCATTTACAACTTGGAATATTACAAACTACACGAGATGAGCACATACATCCCAACAGTACGAACTTATCGCACAGGATGCCCCCACACGCATGTCAACTACATGAACGAGTTGGATCACCTCATTTTTATTAAATACAATGTGGGTTGCATCCATAGTGTTAACAGGATGAGGTTCCTAACCTTATCCATATATTATAAACCATTTGAGTTATATGCTTGAACATGATCCTACATGTGTGTCTACTACACACTGTTCAAGTTCTCATAACCATAACGTTGGCTTAGTTTATTGGATTTTGAGTCTTAAATGCGAAAACATGAGAAATGATGAATAATAACTCTTTATTGATTTCATTGAACATTTACAAACTACACGAGTTTAAGGCATAAAATCCTAACAAAAAGCACTTGTGTTGTTAACTGGAGGGGTTGGTTAACCATTCCATTGAGTTCGATACTTGGAATACTCCCATATATTACTTGTGTTGGACAACGTGCACTTGCGTTTTGCTTTCTGCATTTTTGAACCAACCCACCAAGTTTTCGGCGTCATTGACAGGAACGACTTTTTAACAAACATTTTTTCAATTTTTTTAGCAGAATTGTCCTTACAACCCTCCTTATGTGTGTTTTATAGGGCACAATAGGTCAAATCCTTACTATAATATGTACAACCCAGGTTAGAGACAACATCCTAACTTCTCTTGGGGAGGATGGAATGCGAGCACATCTAGTCAGTATGTGAAGCAAGGATTTCAACTAGGTTTCAATAATCAAGCACAACAACCATACACACAGAAGAATGCTAAGCAAATGCAATTGCAGTCAACAGCTCATAATTCTTCATTAAAAAATCCTGATTGAGTTCATGGCCAAGATGATGCAATCATTCAAAGTCAAGTTGCATCGTTGTGAAATTTTGAATTGCAGGTTGGACAATTTGCAAGCAAGATGAAAAACAAGCCTCAAGAAGCATTACCAAACACTACAGGGAATCCACCTAGAGAAGGAAAGGAATACTGCAAGCATTCTTAGGAGTGGAATCAAATATGCTAGTGGAGTGCAAATCATCAAAAGATTCTCTTGGCAGGAAAGAGTTGCTGATGAACAAATGAAGAAGGACTTAAATCGAGAATGGTAGGTGATGCGACCACTCTTGCGATCACAAGGCAACGTTAATGAAAGAAGGACATTCCTAGGAATAAAATTTTTTCAAGAAATGCAACCAAGGATGCGCTAACAAAGCACCAAGGACCTGTGATTGAGAAGAAGATGACAACAATAAATAAGCACAAAAATTTATATCAAAGTGTCAGACATCCACCACCATTCCTACAGAAATTCCAGAAGAAGAACTAGGACGAACAATTCAATAAATTCTTGGACATACTCAAGCAACTACTGATAGCATGAAAACATGCTATCTTATTTCCTTTATTTTAACTAGTTTTTATGTCATAATTGTCTACTTTTATTTCATTTATGGTTAATTTCAGGAAACCGAGCAATTGGAGGTGAAAAGATGCAATTTGGAGTAATTTAATGAGTTTTGAGCTTAATTAGAGCATTTGATGAAGCAAAAAGTCTTGAAGGAACTTTGTTGTGTTGTAGAGGTTGAGGGGCTAGGGTTGAGACATAGGCCCAAGCGTTGAGACACTGGCACATGCGCGCATAGTGGCATTCTGTCCATAATGTCAAGATGCTACTTATAGCGTCTCAACGCTATGACTACAACGTTGCAACGTTGTCTAATAGGCATAATATTTAAGCTTCATTTTGTTCCAATTTGGAGGCCATTTAATGAAAAAAAAGCCTAATCTCGATTCAAGGCTAGTTGGGAGATTTTGGGAGCAATTATGAGCGGAATTGAAGACTTGGGGCTCGGGTTCATGGTAGATCGCCTCGGGAACTCGAGATCAACATACCGTTTTCTTTTCCTTCTCCTTAAACTTTAGCAATTGTTTAGGCTTAATTTAGGGATTGTTGGGTTGTAAACTCTATTTCTGAGAGAATTATCCTTAAATTGCTTGGGATTTTAATTGTATTTGATAGATTCATGCTTAATTGTGGGATTTTATGGGTTAATTGCATATTGATTGGATGTAGTTGCTATTATGCCTTTGATTGCATTTATGCCTTGCATGCTTAATACCATTAACAAGGTAAGGAATAGGGAATAATTGATCCGTATCTTAGTTGAGCTCGACATAGTAGATTAAACTTAGATAACAAAGCATAATGGTAGATTTATTACCTAAGCGACAACGAGATTAATAACTAATCTATAGAGGTCAGTGACGAAGAGTTTTAATGTCGGATACCAATAAATTAATGAAACAAACACATAATTTAATTAATTGCATTTAAGATTAGAGACCGACAAGAGAGTCCTAAATCTTAGCCTTCTAGATTTATGAGTTTATTGCCGTAGTAGTTACTTTTGTCTAATTAAACTTGTAATTAATCCTTTACCTAAATTTTCCTTGAGTTTGTGTCTCTCATTTAATTGCTTACTAGGATTAGATTTTATATTTATCCAGTATCTTTTCTTGCTTTTTGTTCTTTAAATAAAGTCTAAGCAATAACAATTCACAATAATAAATTGAATTAAAAATCAATCCCTATAGATTCGATACTCGATACTTTCGAGTATCGTTTTTATTACTTCGATCGTGTACACCAAATCAAGTTTTTGGTGTCGCGTATCGAGAATTGGTGTATTTTAATTTAGTTAATATTATGGAGAATGTTGCTAGCTTTAATTTAGAGGTTTATCGTTGTGTTATTTTTGTTTTTCTTGTGTGTTTTTTTTTTATTTTTTGTATTTTTGTTGAGTCCTGGTTGTTGTTTCTGGTAGTGTTGCTACATTTTGTGTTTGTTTGAGCATGTTGGTTTCGTTTTATTATTTTTAGATGGCTTTAGATATCTGGGTTGCCCTTTAGGAAATTTGAGCCAATTCTTGTCTTTATAGTCATCCCTATGTTAGTTAGGGAGGATTATGCGTTTCATGGTGATCAGATGTCTAATTTTTATCGTTCTATGGAAATCCTATGTATGATAATAATGAGAGTATTTGGACCCATACGTCATATCCTTATCATGTTCATAGAACTCGAGAAGAAGAAAAGTATTCCCTAGAAAGAATATTGAGAGAACAAAGTCTAGAGGACATGTGTGTTGGAGTGGTAGAGGGTGAAGAAGTGCCTAAAATCTAGGAAATTAGTGAAATAGGGTATGTGCCTTTTGATAGTTTAGTGATTCACCAGAAGTCTATTCAGATGACCCAAGTAGAGAAAAAAAAAAATATTGTTAAATGGATGATGAGAGAGACTTCGGAGTTAAAGCAGAAATTAAGTGAGATGAAAAAGGAACCCATTGTCTAAGGGAGAATAGTGTAGTAGGTTCCTCTTTTACTCAACTTTTATTGAAGAAATTTACTGCAGTGTTATTGCTTGCAAAAACATAATACAAACTTTCTTAGAATAACAATTGCACGAAGATAACATCCAAAGAAAAAAAAAAGTATGCTAACAGCTAATTCCAAAATTGAAAAATAAACTTATGAAAGTTACCAAGATAATGGAGTTGCTATTCAAAAGGAGATTTATCCAATATGAAAATAAAATTATCTCATAAAGGAAACCACGTTGATGATAAGAGCTTGTCTTTGGGCCAACATAAAGGTTATACAAAGTCAAAATTTCATCTTCCAATTTTGCTTACAACCATCATCATTATATTAGAGTTGGAAATTAGGTGGTTTGATCAACTCTGTATGTGTTACTGGTTTGTATTTCAACATAGGACTAAATAACATAAATCAAAACCTCTAAAGGGAAATTAAAAAAAGACAACAAAGAATTCAATTAAAAGCATATCAAAACTTGAATTGATGCATTCATATAACAGTGTTACAAATGTTATACCATAACCATCAAGCTCTTTTACTAATGTGTTTTGTAAGAGATTCATTTTCAAGAAGACTCTTGTCATTGAACTAATATTCTACTCATAAAATTGAAATCGTCCATAGGAGGCTGAAAGTTCTCATGTAAAAAAATTACATTTTGTCACTGCATCCTGAACATCACAAGTCTCATTAAAGTCTGGAGTTCAAAGCTTGATCTTTATCTTGGGTTACTGTCTAACTTTCAACAACATAAATAGGATTACAATCACAAAGAAGAAGATTTTATACACAATAAATTCATATGTTCAAGCACAAATAACAAACTTATCTTAACAAACCAAATTCAATGCTTAAACAAAGAAAAAGATCAAACAAATTGAGAAGGAATCAAAAGAAAACACTAATGGAAAAGAGAATCCAAGAACATTATAAATAATCTTGAAGTGACAATAAAAATAAATATAACAGAAATGAGTAACAAGCATGCCCTGATATTCTTGGTCTTGGTCTTTTTCTTTTGGATTAGAGTCATTTTTTAGTTAGCATTTGGTCTTCTCCTTCTCTTTCGAACTTTTTTTTTTTTTTTATGCCGTTGTATTCTTTTATTTGTTCAATGAAAGTTTGGTTTCTTATTTAAAAAAATCAGCATGGATAATACCAAATAATTTTAGTAGACAATCTCAGATAAGTTGTTTTGTCATATGCAAACCTTTATAAATTGGAGTTAGAAATCCGTTTGAGTAGTATGAACCTTTAACTCAAAAAATGGAAAAAAAAAAGTTTTTTTTCTCAGTTTTGCTTTCTTAAAAGCGTAAAAAAGGAAAGGAAAAATCATCCCACTTCCCACGTTAGTTACCGCTTACACAAACAACTACGTTGTTGCTTGGTGAATCCCTTCGTTTGCTTTGTGTGCTCCTTCGGTTTTCTAGTAGCAGGATCTGGCTTTTGGTTTGAAGATTGATTGAATCAGTGGGCAACCTGTAGTGACAGTTAAATTTATAGTTACATTTGTGGTGAAGGTGGAAATAGTAGTGAAAGTGAGAGTTCCAGTATAAGAACTAACACAGAAGAAAGTGATTTAACTAGAACCTAAATTTCTAATGATCTAGATGTAACTAAAAAATATAGGCATTTTCCTCTTTTTTTTATTATTTTTCATTTTTATAAATTCAATTTAAATAAATTAAAATGAATTTAATAAAACATTTTCTTTATTTATTAATTATAAAACCAATTTGATAATTAATTAATGAATAAAATAAATAAAACAATTTTATTTATTTATCTTTTTATAATTAATAAACTAATTTCAAAAATTAATTAATTAACGATATTAGTTAAATATCTAATATTTAATTGATATCATTTGAATGATATTCAAATGCACATCTCTCACCTAAACTATAGTTTTAATACGAATCTCATTCGAATTAGTTTATAACCTATAGTTTTTAATGTGAACTTATTTCACATCAATTATTTAATGGAAACTAGTCCAAAATTAGTAAATAATTTAATTTGAATCATATTTGTATTAAACTATATATTATATCGATTATATCATATATAATCAATATAAAATCCCAATTACGAAATTGAACGTTTCAATTATGCTCCAAAACTTTATACCCTCGTTAATTCCTTGTTGAGCCTACAAAGTGATTTAATGGACCTACAAATCACAAGCTCCAACGATATGAGTCAACTGGTCAAAATCTTTGACCCGATCTGACCAACATTCATTAACTACGAGTCATTCCACTAAAGACTCGTAGCTGCACTCTCCTCACTGTTAGACAAATTGTGTCCATCGATATAACCCATACCCGTAAGTCGACCATTCACAAGTTGTTCGTAGTCACAGTTGGGCTAAAAATTACCGTTTTACCCCTATGACTATGAAGGGATCAAATCCCATAGCGGAAGTGTTGGAATCGTTTTTGCTTGCAATTACGTTATGGATTATACACAAAACAGAAAAATTAAGGCTTAGCATAAATGAAGAAGAAGATTACCTTTGAAGAACCCTTTCTTCACGTGTTACCTTTGAAGAACCCTTTCTTCACGTGTTTCTTCTCCAATCCCATGCTAGCACTTCATTCTCAACGATGAACCCGAACACCTCCACTAATGCTTCTCCGTTGTTCTCTAGGAGAGGAGAATGGTGGGAGTTCTCTTTTTGAAAAAATGAGAGAGAATTCTCTTTGAGAGAGTTTTGAGAATTGAGAGAGATTTTTTTTTTTTTTGTTTTGAGTTGCAAAAACAAAAAAAAAAATGAGAGTTCAACTTTAAAATGCATCTTTATGCATTTATTTATAGTGAGTATTGGTGGAGGTAACTTCCTCTACCCACTCACCAACCATTTTCATAAATGGTGCATTATGCAAATCATATTTGCATAATGTATACTATAAAGTATCATATACCTTACAATATAAAGTATCATATACTTCACACATTGATATTCAATTGTACATTTATTTTCTCTAATTCCCTACTAAATTTAATATGAAGCTATTTGAAATTAAAATACTTGGATAATAATCCAAATATAGAATCAGTTGATCAATATGAATCATATTCACATTAAATTATATATTAATATCGATTGTATCACATATAATCGATATATCTCCCATTTACGAAATTGAACACTTCAAATTCGCTCGAAAACAATATACCCTCAATATATCCATGTTGAGCCTACGGAGGGACCTAATCAACCTACGAATCATGAGCTCTAATGATACGAATTGAACCGATCAAACTCTTTGACCCAGTTGACCAACATTCATTAACTTCGAGTCACTCCACTGTAGTGTTGGGATTTATGGCCTAAACTTGTGTAGTTTGTAATTATTTGATGCTTATAAATAAAGTGTTGTTTTTTCTCAAATCTTGTAATCTCGCAATTAAAACTTAAATCGAATAAACTAAGCTCCAAGGTCATGTTTATGAAACCTTGAACGGTGTGTAGTGGACACATAGGTTGGATCATGTTCAATTCAATGATCCGAATGGTCTATAGTACATGGATAGAATTGGGAACCTCATTCTGGTAACACTATGGATGTGATCCACTTTGTGTTTGACAAAAACGAGGTGATCCAACTCGTTCATGGAGTTGACATGCAAGTGGGGGCATCATGTGCGATGAGATTGTACAAGACCGAACCGAGAATTATTAGACTACTATAGTAACACCGTTGACAGATTATGACTGATAATTTATAGATGACCATTAGTCACTCGACCTGAGCGAGTTATGAACTCTTTTCTGCTGGGTTTGTCCTTAGACAAGTATGGGTGAGAGTGACCAGAGTTGCTGACTCAATATGTCTACCTTCTCAGAGACGAAACCTCGTAGGGAACTGGAAACTTAACTCCGCGAGAAGGAATTCACCCATTCCCGAGCTAGGAAATTTAGATAGGTTGTTCCCTTAATAAATGAATCCAGGTCTTGAACAACGAGGTCCCACCCTCTCATTGGCCCGAGAGGGACATTGTTTATGGTAGGACCATAAACTTGTTGTGAAGGGATCAAATCCCGCAGCAGAAGCGATTGTAAATCGCGTGTTATTAATTTTGTTACATGGATATCATAAACAAGAACTAGATCTAAATCAAGCATGCTTCTAAAATATGAACAACAAGATATTACCATTGAAGAATTCTTTCATCAAGTGCTCCTTCTCCCACGATCACGATCTCAGCAACTCGAACCCGAACGATCACGGACACTACCACCGGATCTTCTCCGTTGTTCTCTAGGTGAGAGAGGAATGTGGGTTCCTTTAGGATGAGGTGAGATGGTTCTGAGAGAGGTTGTGTTTTTGTTTTGTGGAACTTTTCCAACAAGACAAAACACTTGATAATCTAGGGTTTTCCAAGATTTTGCTTCGCCTTCAAATTGCATCTCATGCAACCTTTTATAAGAAATAGGATGGAAATTACCATCCTATCCTTCCTTCTTCCTCTCATTAGTATATAGTTTATATGTGAATCTAATTCACATTAAAACCATATATTATATCAATTATATCATATATAATCGATATAACACCTCATATATGAAATTGAACACTTCAATTTCATTCCTAACTTTATACCCTCAATATTACCATGTTGAGCCAATGGAGGACCTAATGGACCTCACGGTTCATGAGCTCAATGATGTGAGATTAACCGATCAAACTCTTTGATCTAGTTAATCAATATTCATTAACTACAAGTCATTCCACTATAGACTTGTAGTTTGAACTCTCCTCACTGTAGATTATATTTTGTCCACTGATATAATCATTACCCATGAGTCGACCCTTCAAAGGTTGTTCGTAATCACGGTTGGGTCAATTTATCGTTTTACCCCTGTGATTACCTATTTGTTCCTTAAGCACCACCGATCCTCTAATGAACAACAAGCCTATGGTCCTACCATGAGACTCATACCCTCTTACAGGGTGGGACCCCGTTGTTCAAGACCTAGAGAGTCGATTCTTGAGGAACAACCTATCTAATTCCTTAGTGTAGGAATGAGTGAATTCCATCTTGCATGGTTAAATCCCCAACTACCTACGAGGTTACGTCACTGAGAAGGTAGGCTTATTGAGTCGGCTACAAGCCACTCTCACCCATACTAGTCTAAGGACAAACTCCTATAAGTAGGA
The DNA here is from genome assembly GCA_036507285.1 of Trichosanthes cucumerina. Lineage (NCBI taxonomy): Eukaryota > Viridiplantae > Streptophyta > Magnoliopsida > Cucurbitales > Cucurbitaceae > Trichosanthes > Trichosanthes cucumerina. Next base: position 116,554 of record JAYKKG010000024.1, on the reverse strand, counting down.
GTTCTTAACTTGCTCAGGATTAAGGTCGAGTCACTAATGACCATCAATAAATTATCAGTCTTATCCTGTTAACGGCGTTATACTTGTTAGACTAATAATTTGTAGTCCGGTCTTGTATGAACTCTTCATACAGGATGCCCCCACTCGCATGTCAATCACATGAATGAGTTGGATTACTTAATTTGTACTAATTACAAAGTGGGTTGCATCCATGGTGTTACAAGAATAAGGTTTACCATAGACCATTTAGGTTATACTCTTGAACATAATCCAAATAGTGTCTGCTACACTGATGTTCAAGATACATTATAACCTTGGAGCTTAGTTTATTAGATTTATAAAGCAAGAATATAATTTTATCAAAACAAATAGCTCTTTATTTATTTGATAAAAATTACATAAGTTTAGCGCACAATTCCCAACATGTTGTTCATTAGAGGATCAATGGTACTTAAGGTGTAAGAGGTAGTCAAATGGGTAAAACGGTTATTTGACCCAGCTGTGACTATGAACTACCTGTGAAGGGTTGACTTACGGGTATTGGTTATATCAATGGACATAAATTATCCTATAATAGGGTGAGTGCAGCTACGAGTCCATAGTGGAGTGACTCGTAGTTAATAAATGTTGATTAACGAGATCAAAGAGTTTGATCAGTTAATCTCGTATCATTGGAGCTCATAATCTGTAGGTTCATTAAGCCCTCGGTTGTCTCAAATGGAAATAAAGAGGGTATAAATTTTTGGAATGAATTTGAAGTGTTCAAATTCATATAAGGGACTTGGTTTTGGTTTTGGTTTGTTTGACAGACCAAGAGGAAATAGGTCAAGTCTATGGGCCAAGGGTCTAGTTCTAACACTGTGAGTAGCAAAACGAACTTAAAAAACGATTTATATGCTTGTATTATGCTTATGAAAATACAAGATTTTGCTAGAATGAAATGGTTTCAATCCTTATTGTTTTCCTTTGAACACATACTTATGAGCATTTATGTTTTCCTAGAAATGATTTCAAGTGCTCGCTGTGAGCCTAGATTTCTCGATGAAATTTATATGAGAGCATATGATTGTTGGTTACTGAAATTTAGTGAAAATGTTATGATTTCAAAGCAAGCATGTACGAGCAAGAACGATTTAAAGATTTCCGCTTTTTATGAACAAATTGAGTAAGGTTGAGTTTTATGAAAGGAAAGATAAGCAGGCATGTTCAATTATTGTTTTGTGTTTTTCTAAGACTCGAATGAGTAAATGACTGAGATATTGAGCCCAAGGCTGTATAGTACCGTCTGCACACAGGTCATTTTCTATTGTCGACGTTGAGTGTACTCCGTGACAACAATGTTGTGTGAGTGTTGGGCGGGCCCCACTACGACAAATACGATGAGAGTGTTGGCGCGAGCCCAACTACATCGTATAGTAAACGCGTTAGGTGTCTTTGGCGTGCTCTACACAACGTAGATTTCCATATGTTTTAAATGGTTAATATTATCGATATGCCTTGCGTTTTTGATGACGTACTTACTGGATTTACGAAAAGCTATTGTGATTACACGTTTATTTTTAACGCTTGATTACAGATGCATATGCTCATAGGTTTCAGGTGATATAATTTATGAGTTATTAGATATTAAACTCAGTCACTCACTGAGCTTCATAGCTCATTCTTCCAGTGTTTACAAACTTTTCAAGTAGAGATTGAGCTCTTTGTGCTTGACATCCTGCCATAGTCTGCTGAAAGCTCCACGAGTTTGATATTTTGTACGTGGGTGGTGTTGTATAGTAAGTCCATATGTGTTGTAGTTAATTTTGAGGGGACTATGTAGTTATAGTTGTGTGTGCATTAGAAGTTGTGGTTGTGTATGTTGGGTTTTATGTCCTAAAACTCGTGGTTTTGTAAACTGAATGTATATTCTGTTTCACAATAAAGTTGTTATTGAAATTTATTCAGTAAAGGTGTGATTGACTATTGTGTATTGTGTAACCTTAATCAAATAAAGAACCCTTGGCTATAAGATGAATACTTGAACTTTATGTGTGACATAAAAGTGGATCAAGTTCAAGTTATAGCAAGAAACAGTCTATAGTATAAGGATAGGGTTGGGTACCTTATCTTGGGGACACTATGGGCGCGACCCACTGTGAGAGAACAAACGATGTGATCTAAAATCGTTCATGTGGAGACATGTGAGTGGGGCGCCTGTGCAATGAGTTTGCATAAGACTAGATCAGCGCAATAGTCACTTAGACTTTATAACTCCGTTCTTGTCTTAATCGACTATATTCATACGATGACCTAGGTAACTCGATCTTAATCCTCAACGTTCTATGAACTCCTGTTTATTCGGATTATCCTTAGATTTGGATGGGTGAAAGTGGCTCGAGACTGCCGACTCAACAAGCCTCCCATTTTAGGGATAAAACCGGGTAGATAGCTAGGAACATAGTTCTGCAAGATGGAATTCACTCCTACCTGCTTTAGGGATTAGTAGAGAGGTCGTTCCCTTAAGTACTGACTCCAAGTCTTGAACAATGGGCCCACCCCTCTCATTGGCCCGAGAGGGATTCGGTTTGCTAGTTGGACCACGAACCAATTATTCATTAGAGGATCAGTGGGACTTAAGGAACAAGAAGTAATTACAGGGGTAAAACGGTAATTTTGACCCAGCTGTAATCACGAACGACCTGTGAAGGATCGACTTACTAATCATAGTTATATCGAGTGTACAGAAATATATCTACAGTGAGGAGAGTGCAGTCACTGGGCTTTAGTGGAGTGTCCCGGTGGTTAACGAATGTTGATTAGTTGGGTTAAAGAGTTTGACCGGTTAATCACGTATCGTTGGAGCTCATGATTTGTAGGTCCATTAGGTCCTTCTTACTAGCTCGGACTAAGCCTTGTAACATTTTGAGAGAAAAGAATTTGAATTGTTCAAATTCGAATTTGGGAGAAAACGTTAATTATATGTGATATATTTAACGAATCATAGCTTAATTATGAATTAAACTATGATTAAAAGGAGAGGTATATATTTAAATATGATTTAAATATTGGATCGGTTTATAGCATGAATAAAGATTCATGTTCAAAAATCGATCGGGATCGAAGCAATTTATTTAATTTAATATTTGATATTAAATTAAATTAAAAATTAATTAATTTTTTAATAATTTAATTAATTAAATTAATTTTAATTAAAAATCAATTTAATTTTGATTTTTAAATTAAAATTAAATGGAAATAAGTGGATTTTCATGGATTTTCAATAAAATCCAAAGTACAACTTGCCCAATCCCTCTCATCTTCAAAATTCACCAAAATTGGTCACCTCCATCTCAAAGCATTCTCATCACCCTTGAGTTGTCACTCCATTGAAGCTTTTTGAAGCTTTATATAATGGTGATTTGAGGGATGTTGAGAGGATTTTGCAGAAAATTGAATATTCCCGAATTAGTGACCTTTGAGGTATTTTCTTCCAAATTCTCTCAACCTAGGATCCCACAATCTGTTCTAAGGCCCGAGGATAGTAGAGAAGACTCTAACGGTTGTCCACGAAGTGTTCGTGTTGAAAACCATCCACCGGGTGAAGAGAATTTGATCTTCAAAGTTGAGTTTTCTATCCTCTGATTTTCCAACTTTGAGCATGTTTTTTATTTTACAAAAATTGATCAACTTAGAGTGTTCAAGATCCAAAATTTCTTCCGTTTTCTTAATCTAGACTCTTTCAGTGTAAACAATGGTTTGGCATGTTTTTTGTTGTGATGTTCTTGCCCGTCTTAGTTTCCAAGAGAGACTTAAGAAAAGTTTCTCCTTACGTATGTTTAGTAGTTGTCAATGTGTTGTTGTGTTATGTTAAAAGTGTTCCATATGCAAGTATAGTATATTTACTGTGTAAAACCAGGGTCAACATGTATTGTTAAGAGGTAAACAATGTCTCATGGCTTCACGCCGCTTTTTTTAGGCTAAGTAGTGAGTAGTTCGGGAGGGATGTCACAACTTTGTATCGAGGCAATTAGGCCATGGGGAATGAGACAGAGCAAGTTAACCCTAAAAAAACTAAGAATTAAATAGCAAGTTATTTAGTTAATTCAATATAATTAGTACAGTATAGTCCAAGTAAGATATAAGAGTAAGGCAGTCGTCGACTAGAATGTGAATACAAGTCTAAGAATTGTGCATTTGAGTTAAGTATTCATTACATGTCTAGTATGTTGATATTTTATAGATGTCATGTCACCCCCACTAGCGCATTGATGCTTGCAAAGATCGTGGCGGACACAAGATCCTACTCAAGGCCCATCTGAGAAAAGATCTAGTGCCCGAGAGTCCAGATAGGGGCCAGAAATTAGCAGCATGTTAGTTTCTCACAGGAGGTAGGTAGGCTGCCATAGAGAGTAGGGCCAAGTGATCCAGAGAAGCTATATGGAATAGAACGCCTGAAGGATTTAGGAGCCAAAGTGTTTGAGGGTTCCACAGATCCAGTTGATGCTAGGGGTGAGCAAAAAAGACCGAAAACTGACTCGACCGACCGAAATCGACCGAACCGAGGGTGGTCGGTCGGTTTTATACTTTTTTGGTCGGGGTCGATTTTGTGCTTCACAAAAGCCAATTGATCGGCCGATTGGTTTGGGGCAAAAAGCCACGAACCGAAGCAACTGATCGATTATTTAAATATATATATATATATATAATAATAATAATAATTAAAAAATTAAAAATTAAAAAGATTTTCTAAAAATATATAAAAAATAAAAAAATAATAATTATAAATTATTAAATAATTATAAAATAATAATTATAAATATTAAATAATTAATTAAATAAATATTTATATATATATATATATATAAAACTACCAAATCGATCGATCAAGGCAAATCCATCGATCGGTTTGGCCGATTTTGTAAGTTTTTTTTAAAAAAATCCAATTGAACCGACCGACCTTGAGTCGGTTAAAGGTCGGTTGGGATCGAAAATCGACCCCGACCGACCGATGCTCACCCCTAGCTGACGCCGAGGTTTGGCTGAATATGCTTGAGAAATGTTTTGATGTGATGAGTTACCCTGAGGAGCGGAAAGTCAAGTTGGGTACATTCATGTTGCGTATGAGGAGCGAGAGAGATGGTGGAAAATCAATATTAGTTAGGCGAACTGATGCACATACTCTAGACTTTAAAACTTTCAGAAGCATATTTGAAGATAAGTATTACCCTAGCACGTACTGTGAGGCAGAGAGGGTTGAATTTTTAGAAATTTAAGCAAGGGTCACTTTTAGTGGTTGAGTATGAGAGAAGGGATACGAGTTGTCGTGATATGCTAATGTGATTGTGGCATCTGAGAGTGACAGGTGTCGAAGATTTGAAAGAGGATTACGTCCTGAGATACGTACCCCAGTCACAACTATTTCTAAGTGGACTGACTTTTCTCAGCTAGTAGAGATTGCCCTACGTGTTGAGCAGACTATAGTAGAGGAGAAGTCAGTTGTGGGGCTTCGACAACAAGCAGTTTCCGAGGTCGTGAGCAGCGGAGGTTCACACCTGGAGTAAATGTTTTCAAGTCGATAAAACTTTAAGAATCGAGCTAGTAGCCAGGCATCGAGCCAGATGAATGTGGGTAGTGCCTATCAGAGGCAGAGTTAGAGAGCACCTAGTTAATCTGTTAGATCAACAATAAGACTGCAGAGAGGGCAAAAGTCTATTGCCAGTGTAGCAAGAAAACCTCCCTGTGTGATTTGTGGCAAGAATCATCGAGGTCATTGTCTGCTTGATGTCGGTGTGGACAGCCAGGGCATTTCAAGAGGGATTGTCCACAGCTGAGAGCATCCGCACAAAGGGACTAGGGAGTTGAGTCCCAAATAGTTGAGCAACCGAGAGTTCCAATAGCTGCAAGAGAGGGCACCAACAGTTCTAGACAGAAGGGAATCGTAGGGAGACCTAGGCAGGAGGGAAAGGTCTACGCTTAGACTCAGAAAGAAACGGATGATGCTCCGAATGTTATTACTGGTATGATTTCTATTGTAATGTACCTAAACGCGTTTTAATAGATCCAGGTGCTACGCATTCCTTTATTTCTAGTATATTCTTAGCTGAGTTGAATAGGAAGCTAGAACCCTTATTTGAGAGGTTAGTTTTATACACTCTAGTTGGTAATGCTTTACTAATTGATGCAGTGTTGCGAGATCGTGAGGTTTTAGTAGAAGGTCTCAGTACGTTAGTCGATTTCTTATTTATTCACTATGCTTCCTTGGATTGCCATAGAAAGGAAGTGGTTTTCAAGAAATCAAGTTTGGCTAAGTGGTTTTCAGTGGTGAAAGGAAGATTATTCCTACGAGTTTGATTTCAACATTAAAAGCAGAGAAGTTGTTGAGGAAATGTTGCATGACGTTTCTTGCACACGTAGTGGAGGTACAGGAGGAAAAGCTAAAACCAAAAAATGTTCTTGTTATGAACGAATTTCTTGATGTTTTTCCAGCAGATCGGTCAAGGTTGCCACTTGTTAGGGAAGTTGAGTTCACTATTAAATTGTTACCAGGAACAACACCTATTTCGCAAGCGTCGTATAGAATGACTCCAAGCGAGTTTAGGGAGTTGAAGATGCAGTTACAAGAACTAGTTGATAGGGGATACATCAAACCAAGTGTATCACCTTGGGGAGCTCCAGTGTTATTTGTAAAGAAGAAAGATGGCACCGTTAGATTATGCATTGATTATAGACAGTTAAACAAGGTCACAATACGTAACAAGTATCATTGTCACGTATAGATGACTTGTTTGACCAGTTAAGAGGAGCATCGGTGTTTTCTAAGATTGATTTAAGATCAGGATACCATCAGTTAAAGGTCAAGGAATCAGATATTCCTAAGACAACATTCAGAACGAGGTACGGGCATTATGAGTTTTTAGTAATGCAATTCGGTTTAACAAATGCACCAACAGTTTTTATGGACCTCATGAATAAGATGTTCCACCAGTATTTGATCAGGTTGTGATAATATTCATTAATGATATACTAGTTTATTCGGTTGATAGGAAAGCCATGAGGAACATCTGAGGATTATTCTTCGAACACTACGTGATAAACAGTTGTACAAATTCACCAAATGTGAGTTTGGTTGAATCAGGTAGTGTTTTTGGGGCATATTGTTTCAGCAAATGGAGTTAGTGTGGATTCGCATAAACTGAAAGTTGTGGTCAATCGGGAGAGACCAAATAGTTCAATGTAGGTATACGTAGTTTCCTAGGCTTGGCAAGATACTACAAATGGTTTGTTGAGAATTTCTCACGATTACCATTACCCTTAACGGCTTTGACAAGGGAGAATGCTAAGTTTGAATGGTCACATAAGTGTGAACAGAGTTTCCAGGAGCTTAAGAAGAGATTAGTGACAGCGTCCATTCTAACACTTCCTGTAACGGGAAATGAGTATGTGATTTACTGCGACGCTTCGAGACAAGGATTAGGGTGTGTGCTCATGCAAGAAGGAAAAGTAATAGCTTATGCGTCACGTCAATTGAAAAGGCACGAGTGTAATTACCCTACCCACGATCTTGAGCTAGCAGTAGTTGTTTTAGCATTGAAGATCTGGAGGTATTATATGTTTGGTGAAAGGTGTCACATTTTCACAGATCATAAGAGTCTGGAATATATCTTTGATTGGAGAGAATTGAATATGAGACAGAGAAAATGGTTAGAACTGATTAAAGATTATGATTGTATCATAGAATACCATCCAGGTAAGGCGAGCATAGTAGCATATGCATTAAGTAGGAAGTCAAGACTTCCTAGGGACACCTTGTATGGTATTCGAGCAACCTTTTTAAGTACACTAAGGGGTTCTAAGGCAGTTGTGACTCTAGAGAATTTATGGGGCATTTACCTCAATTTCAAGTCAGGTCTTCGCTCATAGTAGAGATTGCGATAAGACAACCAGAGGATAGTGACTTACAGAAAATGTTTGGAAAGTACAAACAGGGCCCAGAAGCAGAATTTAAAATGAGATCAGACGGAGTCATAGAGAGGCAGGGAAGATTATACGTTTCGAGTATTGGTGAGCTTAAAGATGTTATTCTAGAGTAAGCTCACAGTTCAGCTTACGCTATGCATCCAGGAAGCACCAAGATGTACAAATTTTGAAGGGAATGTATTGGTAGCCCATGATGAAGTGAGAGGTAACTGATTATGTTGATAGATGTTTGATATGCTAACAAGTTAAACCAGTTAGACAGAGGCCAGGAGGACTCCTTAATCCACTGCCAGTGCTGTAGTGGAAGTGGGAGCATGTCACTTTGGATTTTCTGTTTGGATTACCACATACTTCAAGTGGACATGATGGTATTTGGGTAATAGTGGATAGACTCACTAAGACAACACGATTTATACCGATGAAAGCGACGTTTACACTTGATTAACTTGCTAAGCTATACATCGATAGAATTGTGAGTCAATACGAGGTGCCAGTGTCCATAGTTTCAGATAGGGACTCGAGATTTACTTATAAGTTTTGGCCTAGCTTACGAAAGCTATGGGGACAAAGCTGAGTTTTATTACAACGTACCATCTTCTTCACACGGATAGTCATCAATGTAGAGGACCCATCCGTGCCTTAAAGTACATGTTGAGAGCATGTGTCCTTCAATTTAAGGGAAGTTGGGATACCCATTTATCACTTATGGAGTTCGTTTATAATAACAGTTATCAGTCAAGTATTGGCATGACACCATTTGAGGCTTTGTGTGGAAGACCGTGTAGAACACCTGTATGTTGGAACGAGGTAGGAGAGCGAAAGCTAATCGGTCCTGAGTTGGTGCAAGTTACGACAGATAATATTAAGATAATTAGAAAGAGTCTGAAGGTAGCTCAAGATCGTCAGAAGAGTTACGTAGATAAGCGACGAAAGGACTTAGAATTCTAGGTCGGAGATCAAATTTTCTTGAAGTTATCTCCGTGGAGAGGTGTCCTTCGCTTTGGCAGGAAAGGTAAGATAAATCCTAGATATATTGGTCCTTATAAGATAATGGAACGAGTTGGGCCAAGAAATGCACAAAATTGAGATGCCAGTAGAACTATCTCGAGGACATGATATTTTTCATGTATCCATGTTGAGGAAGTATATTCAAGATACGACCCAGGTGTTGCGAGCGCAACCAGTTGAGCTGAAAGAAGACCTGAGTTACATAGAGGATGTAGTTCAAATCCTCAACAAGAAAAAATAAGTTTTGAGAAACAAGACGATCCCACTCGTGAAGGTTTGTTGGAGACATCACGGGGTGGAGGAGGCAACCTTGGAGTTAGAGGACCAAATGAGAAAGAAGTATCCGACGATCTTCACTTAAGGACTACTAAATTTCGAGGACGAAATTTCTTAAGAGGGAGATAAGTTGTAAACTTGGAAACTCTTCTTGAAATTTCCTAAAAAAAAAGAAAAGAAAAGAAAAGAAAAGGAAAGTTATGTTTGATATGTATGGTTTTGTTTTTTTAAAAAAAAAAAGAAAAGAAAAGAAAAGAAAAGGAAAGGAAAGGAAAGGAAAAAGGAAGAAAGAAATAAAGAAATGAATTAAAAAAGGGAAAAGAATTGGGTAAAGACAAATCCACCGCCTAAGTCATTTCTCAACCATTTTTAACCCATTTTCCCCTCATTTTTCTTCATTTATCAAATATAAACTCAGAGTTTCGTGGAAGAGGTTTGAGAGAAGAAGAAGGGAGAAAGTTTCTGGTTTTCAAGGTGAAGAAGAAAGGGGGAAGATCACAACATGTTTCCATGGCAATTTTGTCATCAATTCTGCCCAGTTCTGATGTTTAAGTCATTTTGAGTTCCACAAGAAGAGGTAAGAGTTGAGGTTTGATTTTCTTGAAAGTTAATCATATTTGAACAAAATTCGTGAAGTAAGCTCGAGCAAATTCTAAATCTAAGTTACTGATTTGTGAAGAGGAGGGCAGAAGAAAGATTTTGCTGTCAATTTCTAGAAGCCTCTGGTTTTTGGGTCGTGTTGATCAGTAGGATTGGAATTAGAGTTGTAATTGGTATGGTTGGAAAGCTTATTAAATTTCCTACAACATTCATGAATAACTCGTGAGTAGAAAACGACTGGAAGATGATTTAAATTTCAGGTCAAGTTCGGGGTGCAGTAGGGAAAGGAGTCTGGAAATAGCAGAAGTTTGTTTTTAAGGAAGAAGATTTCGAGGTATTTTCAAATAAATCCGTTGGGAATTTAAATTTCATTTCTTCAGATGCGTTTTAGAGGATTCAAAAAGGAAGAGTTTGGTATAAAGTACATCCTTTTTGGCTAAGTAATAAAGAATTTATGATTATGTGAAGTCAAGGTATAAAATCTATAGAGTGCTGGAAAATAGATAGAATGTCTTTGTAATTTTAAGGTTGAAAGTAATGAGCTCGAGGTTCAAATGCTTGGTTTTGGTTTGTTTGACAGACCAAGAGGAATGGGTCAAGTGTACTGGCCAAGATTCTAGTTCTAACACTGTGAGTGGCGAAATGAACTTCAAAAACGATTTATATGCTTGTATTATGCTTATGAAAATACAAGATTTTGCTAGAATGAAATGGTTTCAATGCTTATTATTTTCCTTTGAACACATACTTATGAGCATTTATGTTTTCCTAGAAATAATTTTAAGTGCTCGTTGTGAGCCTAGATTTCTCGATGAAATTTATATGAGGGCATAAGTTTGTTGGTTACTGAAATTTAGTGAAAATGTTGTGATTTCAAGTAAGCATGTACTAGCAAAAATTATTTAAAGATTTCCAGTTTTTATGAACAAGTTGAGTAAGCTTGAGTTTTACGAAAGAAAAGATAAGCAGGCATGTTCAAATATTTTTATGTGTTTTTCTAAGACTTGAATGAGTTAATGACTGAGATATTGAGCCCAAGGTTGTACAGTACCTTGTGCACACAGGTTTTTTTCTGTTGTCGACGTTGAGTGTACTCCGTGACAACAATGCTGTCGTGAGTGTTGGGCAGGCCCCACTACGAAAAAGACGATGAGAGTGATGGGCGGGCTCCACTACATCATAGAGTAAACGTTGGGTGTACTGGGTGTGCCCTACACAACATAGATTTCCATATGTTGTAAATGGTTAATATTATCGATATGCCTTACGAGTTTTTGATGACGTACTTGCTGGATTTCTTAAAAAGCTATTGTGTTTACACATTTTAACACTTGATTACAGATGCATATGCTCATAGGTTTCCAGGTGATATGATTTATGATTTATTAGATATTAAACTCAGTCACTCACTGAGCTTCATAGCTCATTCTTCCAGTGTTTACAAACTTTTAAGGTAGAGATCGAGCTCCTGGTGCCTGACATCCTACCATAGTCTGCTGAAAGCTCCATGAGTTTGATATTTTTTACATGGGTGATGTTGTATAGAAAGTCCATATGTGTTGTAGTTAATTTTGAGGGGAGCCAACAAACATTTTTACCTCTTAACAATACCTGTTGACCCTGTTTTACCTGATAAACATACTATACTTGCATATGGAACACTTTTAACATAACACAACAACACATTGACAACTACTAAACATACGTAAAGAGAAACTCTTCTTAAGTCTCTCTTGAAAACTAAAACGGGCAAGAGCATCACAACCAAAAACATGTCAAACCATTGTTTACACATCGTTTTTCAGGCTAAGTAGTGAGTAGTTCAAGAGGGGGTGTGACACCCACCATTCTCCCTCTCCTAGAGGACAACCGAGAAAATCAAGTGGAGGTGTTTGCTACGAGATCGTGTTGAGATCGAGAAGATCATAAGGAGGAATTACAAGAAGAAAGTGTTCTTCAAAGGTAAATTCTTTTCCCACCTATTATGCTTAACCAAGTTTCATTTTTTTGAGTTAAATTCATGTAAAATAATTAAGAGCAAAGTGACTCAATCGCTTGCGCTTCGGGATCTGATCCCAACAATTGTTATCAGAGCAAATGTTGCTCCTGATTATGTTCTGAATATCTCAAAAATTAGGTGGGTATTGCTTTCAATTCCATGTGATGAATGGGTTTTGCAAAATGGATGTTTACACATTTTTGGCACTTAGATTTACATTATTTCGTTGAATCGTTCAATGTAAGGACCATTATTTTTGGAAAAATTTAATGTAAATCAAGTCTTTAAGTCTGTGTCGATCATGGCAAAGTGGTTACTGTGAAGAATGGAGCAAAAACGAGTAAGAACAGAAGGTGTTCTATTTTGTATAGAGCAGGACATTGAGACGTTGTTCATTGGCGTCTCAACGCCATGCTTGCGATAGTTGGCTTGCAACAGGCACAACGTTGAGACTCTAGGCGCGACGTCTTAATGCCGTGTGCATCACGGTGAAAGATCGCGCGAAAGTAGGCACAACGTCTCAACGCTCGTCACGATGTCTCAACACCGTGCGCAAGTGGCGCCTAGTTCGCGCGCTCGTGAGACATGTTAGACGTGTATTTAGTTTCTTTATTTAGTTTCTTTAATTAAATTTAATCAATATAATTTGATTATATTAATTTTAATTAAGTTTAGGGTGCAAAAAATGTGGTATATTTTGCTATTTATTTTATGCAATAATTGTATGAAATTAATGTGCATAATGTATGTTATGTAGATTAAAAATCCCACCTTTGGTTAAGCATATTCATACATCATTTTATAATATAAAGTATTATATTACATAGTTTGCATGATTAATTAATATAAGAGTTATACTAATTTTATGAAAGCATTGCCATGCATTTATTCATGTGATGAATATGTTATGAATGTATGTTTATTCATGTGATGAATGATCAAGCAATTATTACATAGAAATGCATGTAACCTAAGGTTAATTAATTAATTTTAAAATGATTTTAGACCTTGGAATTAATTAGACTTAGATTATCTAGTTCTGATAAGATTAGAATTAGGGAACCTATAATTTAATAAACTATGATTAAAGAGGAACTCTGTCTAAGGAAGGTTCTAGCTAGGTTGAGGTATTTAAGCTGACGGAAACAGAATACCCCTACCTGGGAACCGACCTGGGAGTGAATTTGATCCTGAGGTTTATAAATTATATCTCGTGAGTGGCGCTTATTAAAGAGTTAATAAATTAAACTCATATGCCTAAATTTATTAAAAGGTTTATAGACTTACGTTATTCCAGTATAATCGTTGTATTGGAAGACTTAGGTAAATAATAGCAGAATTTATCTAGGTCATTCCCTTATTCCAACGTACTATGTGGGTGGAAATAAGTGTTTATGATACATTAAATTTCTACCTGCGCATCTCCATTAAGTTCACACCATGAGATCCATACTTGGCCTCATGGCGCAAATGGGAGCGTCCCCCTTCAGATGGTTTTTGTATTGATCAATATCAAGGTGAATGGACAGAGTGCTTATAGTGAGTGCGAGCGGGACTTGTGTCAACGGGTCCCACGATCTCTTCTATCGGTTCACAACGTGAGATTCCTGTGATCCGCTTGCTAGTTTGGCCAGACTAGACAATCCCTTCGGAGGGCCTGATCATCGAAGTCGGAACAACGTGAACTCCCGAAAGGGATAAAGTTACCTTAGTTTATTTTCAAACTTAGTCTTCACTTCGGCAGATTTTGTTAGATGGGAACTCTGGAATCTAAATATGGAAGGTCAAACTCACAGGATGCATTAAGAGTTAATGAATCCAGACCGAAATGGTAACTATAACCTATAGGAATAAGAGTTATTCTGGTAATAGTGTTTGGTCGAGATAGTCTTGTCCCAGAGGAGGAGTGATTCAACTACTCTTCGGTGATGATCATTCTAAACCTTTGGGGTATCATTGCAAATTAATTGACCTAGGGATCATAGATTAATTTTGGTAAAAAGTGATTGGTTTTAAAATAATTTTATGCGAGAAACTAATACAAGAAATATTTATTTTTCAGCAAACATGTCGAGTTCGATTATTCCTCTTTTGGCTGTCGAAAAACTAACCAGTGACAACTACCAAACCTGGATAAACAATATTAACACAATATTAGTTGTGGACAAGCTTAAGTTCATATTCACTAAGGAATGTCCTCAGGTGTCGAGCTTGACCGCGTCGCGGAATGTTCGTGACGCATACGATAGATGGATCAAGGCAAATGAAAAGGCCAGTATATAGCTTAGCCAAAGATATTTGATATTTTGGCTAAGAAACATGAGAACTTGATCACCACGCGCCGCGAACTTGCAGGATATGTCTAGACAACAGTCATTTCAGGTCTAGCACGATGCTCTCAAGCACGTTTTCAACGCCAGGATGAAGGAGGGAACGTCTGTCAGGGAACATGTTCTTGACATGATGGTCCACTTCAACGTGGCAGAGATGAGCGGTACATCTATCGACGAGTCGAGCAAGGTCAGCTTCATCTTCGAGACCCTTCCTGAAGAGTTTCATTCAGTTTCGTAGCAACGTTGTTATGAACAAGAGAAGCTACACCCTTCTTAACGAGCTACAAACCTACCAGTCTCTGATGAAAGTCAAGGGACAGAAAGGTGAGGCAAATGTTGCCTATCGGTCTTTTCAGAGGGTTCGAGCTCGAGGACAAAACCTGTAGCTTCGTCCTCTTCATGCCCAAAAGGGAAGAAGAAGAAGATGAAAAAGGTTGGAAAGGGGAAACAAGCTGATCATGCTACCGCCCAGAAGGGCAAAAAGGTTAAGGAGGTTGCAGAAAAAGGGAAGTGTTTCTACTGCAACACTGATGGACACTGGAAAAGGAACTTCCCAAATACTTGGTCGACAAGAAGAATGAAGGTAAATGTAATTTACTTTGCATTGAAACTTGTTTAGTGGAGAGTGATAACTTTGTTTGGATACTAGATTAAGGCGCCACTAACCACGTTTGTTCTTCTTTTAAGGGAATTAGTTCTGGCGAATTTGTAGGAACACTAGAAGAAAAAGAGTTTTAATGACGGGCATTGCCCGTCATTAAAGTGGAGCTTTGATGACGCGCACGCGCGCCGTCATCTATGCGAAGTGTCATTGTATGTTACAATGACGGATTTAGTTTAATGACGGGCATTGCCCGTCATTAAAAAGCGACCGCGTTGTAACATATAATAACGAGTATTTTTAATGACGGACAATGCCCGTCATTAAAAGTCTTTGATCGTCATTAAAGTGTCCACATCATTATAGCCTATAATGACAGACACTTTTAATGACGCATTGTCCGTCATTGTTTTGTTCGTAATTTAAGAAAAAATAATTGTTGTTTGCATCAATGGCTCTAACAAAAAATATTAATATTTCACAAATTTTGTACAAAAAAAATCTCAATACTAATATATTTTTACACAAGTAATCTTACCAACTTAACTTTAATTAATAAAACATAAAGTATGTATTAAAAGAAGTGTATTACAGATCAGAAAAATATATATACAAACTACATTTACTTTACAAAGATAAGAAAAATTGCTAAACAAAATAAAGAACTCAACTTCTACTTCATGCTCTTCTTCCTCTTATCATCAACCGATTGATCCTCAAGCTCAAAACTTTCCATATCGCAATAGCTACGATATTGACATAAAAATTAATTAAGATTGTCACCATTAACCTTAAATGGTAGAAGTTTATAAATAGCAAAAATGTAAACTAGTTTCCAATTTTTGGAACTTCACAATTAGGAACCTTTAATAGCAGCAAATAAGAAGCAAATAAGAATAACAAATTAGAATATATAATTCCCTATATATTAGCTTTGGAACAAATTAGTAACCTTTAAGTCTAAAGCACTCGAAACTAAACTTATAAAATATGAAAGGGGAAAAATCAGCAAGGAAAAAACACTTGTGGCCTATGACATTATTATTGCAACATCAACAACGACCATTGATCATCAAATTCAAAATAATGAAACAAATTACACATGATCATTATACACAAGTTTGAAGAATATGAAACTCACAGTCACCGTAATTCATCCATTAAAGCGTTTAGGTTCAAGCAGTAAAATCACCATAATTTTTTGTTCTGGCTTGGAGTCCCTCTGCATCAAGTACAAAATCCACAAAAAGAAAGAAAAATGAATCAGAACATCAATGCTACAAAGATATTATTTCATTCTATCAATTTATGCACAGAAAAAATGACACTTTTTGAATTAATTCATTCAATACAAATATGGCAAACACCAGCATGAAGGATTGTAGCACTAAGCACCTTGACATGATAAATTAAAAATTGGTGATGATGCGAGAGAAGAGATACTCCTTATTAAGCTACAATTAGAAGGAACAAAAAAGAAAGCAAACCAGTGTAAAATAATGGAATAACAAGCAGTATATTGATTTTTAGAACTAAATGACATTATATTAGGTAAAGAAAACCTATGAACCTTACATGAAAACATATGAACCATAAATAAACCTTTCATTATTCCATATGCATTTCTAAACACAAAATCAATTCAGCCATGGTAGAAGTAAAAACAGAGTATTAAAATCAAAATAGACAAAACATTTCCTTCAACCTTCTATAATCATAACAACAATTCACATAACATAAATAACCACATTAGAAATAAAACTCGGAATAGCACATAAATCCTCAAGCTCCATCATTATAACATCTTCACCGCCAACTACAATGTTGAGGGGAAAAATGACATGCCTTCAAGCTGCTGATATTTTTTGTCTCCCAAGTTGTGGACTCACTATAGCATGCTTCAAATTCCCTTTTTCTGTGAGGTGAGCAGTTCTTCAAAATGTCATAAATAACAATTCTTTGTTATTAGATAAATAATAATCATCATTCATCCAAACAATTTCATGATCAACTACTCGAGAAAACTCAAACATAAGACATCAATCTCCATGAAATCAACATTAACAACGAAATTACCTTAACACAATATATTTCAAGAGAGCCAAGTCATGAAAGAAAATTATTGTCAATTAATGTTGACAACATAATACATATTCATACAAACATGTAAATAAGAATACTTCTAAACACAAAATCTCATATTTAATCTCTAAGCACCGACCTACAGTTAAAACCATTCATTGGCTACCATAACTGCAGGATAGCCATAAAATAAAAGTGTACCATCCACGGGACTAAGGTTGAGTTTAGAAATAAAAGAAACTAGAATTATCAAGGATGAGTTTCTTATCTAAGTTTACACCAAGCAAGTTGAAATAAGCACAACTTCCATAAGAAATATATATTAAGGGGAAAAAATAAAAACAAATGACCTTGATTATGATTTTCCTGGTCATGTCAAGACACGTGTCTTCCTTATAAAAACAAAGGTTGTCAACCATGTAAATGAAACAAAGATTGGAAGAAATAACAGATCAAAGGAAAATGGAGGTTAGAGAATGTACTTGGACAAAATCAAAGTGGTTTGCTTGATCATGTTGCCAAGCATCACGAACAACTATCACGACCAAAAATGAACAACCCACGCCTCATACATGCAAATTGGTTTAAGATGATATTGACATGATTTAAAATGGTTTAAGATGAATGTAAACATAGATGTCTTAAAGTAGTTAATAATTTTGACATCATCTCATAATTTTGTCATGATGCAATTAAAATGAAACGAAGAAAGCAGAGTTACATGTTGGAAACTATCTAACACACAGAGAAAATATTTTTAAGAACTGACTAATGTCTCATGCTCCCATATGAAGTCTTACCAACTCAGGTCAGGCGTTAATGACACAAGCTTCCATGGTGTTCAATAGGCATTCATTAGGGTCATGCTGAAATTACAACCACATAACACAAGTATATTAGCTTGATTAATAAGCAAGCAAGCACATCGAGTCATCCACATGCATGATAAACTGTCTACAAAGAGTATAAAACAGTGAAGACCAACTCAAGATAGTTCACAATGAAATTTGTGTGATGTAAGGACAGAGCAAAGGAAGAGTAGAAGATGAAACAGGAAGCAAAAAAGAGCAGAGGAAAAGTAGAAGATGAAACAATTTAGATGAGTTTAAGCTCCCAGTACTTTGACTAAAAGGTAGAAATCATCCTTAACGAAGACAAAAAAAAAAAAAAAAAAAGAAAAGAAAAAACTAGCTTTTTAGCAATAAACATGTATAGGTAGAGAATTTTGAAGAATACATATAAACTTTAAAATATCAACCACTCAAATAGTTTAGCAACATCTTAATTATAGCTCAACATCAGTTGTTCCATTAGTTCTTGAAGTGCATAAATTTCAACAAGGAATACACAACTGCATTAGTCTCATATCTTTCTTTGTCATAAAGGAATGTTCACCTTAACATACCAAACACAAACTAAGGTTTACCATCTTCACCTTTTAAACAACGTGATAGGGCATAATTTGACTATGGTTCAGACTCATTAATCATCCATTCTTAATCAAATTACACACTAATCTTTCAAACCAACAGTTGATGATGTTTAATATAGTGACAATATTTACATGAGCTGATTGATTATCATTAATGATACATATTAAAAAGACAAAAACTCCAAAACAGGATTATATATATATATTGGATTAATTAAGCTCAAATTCTTAATCAAAATGGTAAGAGACTACACATTGCTAGAAATTCACCTTAACAATGGACAACGAATGAACAATCATCCACTGGAAGGTGTCTGCTTTTTCTCTTCCTCTTTCTCTTATAGCTCCACTGGAAGGTGTTTGCTTTTTCTCTTCCTCTTTCTCTTATATCTCCACTTCCATCAAAGCCCCAACTGAGTTTGTATATTGGTGAAACTGCAATCAAAATGTTAACAACCTACTTATTTCTTGTTTTTGAAGAAATATTTTCTGAACTATATATAGCTTTTAAAAAAGAAAGAGTTCTGACATTTCTAAGAAAGCATAAATAAATAAAAGCAAAAAGAATGATTAAACAAATAGGTGAAGTTGTGGCCTTCACATCTTTTATAACATTATCACATTAATGCAGTAGTTCTTGTTGTTTATGGGTGTTAGATTCTCCAATGGAATTTGTTTTTTAAGTCACGTAATCAACTTCACCAAAAAAATTAAGAGTAAAAGAGAATTTTCAATTGTCATGAGCAAGTGGATTGAAGAAAAAACCTCCATGAGCAATGCTTCAACATTTCTTTGCCTTCGTTCTAAATCAACCTCATAGATTCAACCTCCAACCTCACGATATTCAAATTTTTGTAGCTTCCTCACCTTTCACATCTCTCTCCTTCTCTGTCTGCCTTCTTAAATCTTCCCATTGTTGAACTGAAGGAGAAAAACCATTTTTTTTTTACAAAAAAGAATAGCACTAAAACCTATGGTAAAGCAGAAACCAAAATTTCTTAAGAGCTTGCTAAAAAGAACAAAATTTCATCCCAATCAGTTTGCAAAAATGTAATTTTATTGTACAACTATTTCATGTTAAAGTAAAAAAACTTTATTTTGATTAATACGTATACATATAAATGTCAAACTCTCATTCATCAAACTTTAAGGTGCCATAAACTCCACATCACGATTATCTTGCAAAATGTATAAGATAATACAAAAATAACTTATTAGTCAATTCATTTATATAAGTGCATGAGTACCAAATCAAACAAGAAAAATTGAGAAAACCCCAAAATAGCAGGGGAACACACTATTCATATAGTTCAAATGTAGTGACAAGCTATTTGCTTTCATTTAACACATTGTCAAAATTTACAGCTAACAGAGATGACCTACTTTCAGTCTTCTAATCGCCAGAGGCGGCTGGATGGAGTCGAAAGTTAAGACATGGGTCACAGTCGTGAGATAGATCTGAATCTTGCCCTTTTGATGTTAGATCTCAATCGTGAGATAGACATGGAGATAAAAATTTGGAAAACTGAGACGTGGTGGTGACTGGGGAAGAGTTGTATCGCCATGGGTTATACACATCAACGAGCTTAATCGGTGTTGTTTAAAGCCGAAAGGCAAAGTTCCATTTCCTCTGTTCCAAACCCTCAAACGAACCCTAGCTCACTGGTGAAGAAGAGAACATTACGTTGGTCTGATGTGTGACTAAAGAACACCAAGTTGCTATGCATCTTCAATCCTTGTCTAAAGACTCTCTTATTCCTACTCTGGTTGCTAATTTCTGCAAAATTGATCTTATATTGTTGCTTCCCTATAAGCCTCTTTTCATGATCCTCTCGAAGCCTACCACATTCTCAAGGGAACTCCAACTTTATTGTCTGCAAGTAGTGACAAAATGACAAGAGAGATGGAGGTTGATGACTCTTCTTCTGGAGGTTTGAGAGAGTGAACCAGACATTCACTTAGGGTTTGAGGGAGAGGGAGACTAAACGTGTTGTCTTCCATGAGGGCTGGAGAGAAAGAGAATTTAGAGTTTTTTTATTTTATTTACTTTGATGACGGTCACATTGTAAAAAATTGTTTCACCAACGCGCTTTTAGTAAGTCCGTCATTGATTCTATGAGCGAAAATTTTAGTACCGTCATTAAAGATATAATTTGTTGTAGTGGAAGAGGAGATTACACTCAAAGTTGGTATTGGGGAGGTTGTCTCAACCATAGCAGTGGGCACGGTAGAGTTGTTGTTTGGCAAGAAACATCTATTATTGGATAACATGTACATAGTACCAGGGTTTACTAGAAACCTTATTTTTGTTTCTTGTTTAGTTAAACAGTGTAATGCAATTTCTTTTTCGACGAATAAAGCGTTTATTTCAAGGAAAGGTGTTGAAATTTGCACAACTCTTACTGAGAATAATTTGTATGTTTTAAGACCTAATTCAGTTAAAATGGTTTTAAACACTGAGTTATTTAAAAACAACAAATACGCGAACTAAAAAGCAAAAAGTTTCTCCTAAAGAAAATGTCCAACTTTGGCTGAAGGGAATGAAACTCTCATGCAGCGGAAGACGATTAAATCGTCGTAGTGAAGTTGTGCAACTAAGATTCGTTAAAACAATCTAACACTTTAGATTAAGGCTAAACATGCACAATTAGGAAAGAAAACAACAAGTACTTACTTGTTGAAGACGTTCTTTGAAATTTCCTTTCCGTTCACGATCACGAACTCTTCGTGTTCTCTTCGATCTCTACGATCCCGAATTCTTCTCACGAACAAGAACGAACACAACCACTTGGCTTCTCTGTTGTTCTTCTTTTGGAAGAAGGAAGATGGTGGGATCTTGAGTTTTGGTATTCGGGAGGAGAAAAACTTGAGAGAATTTATGAGAGAGAGATCTCTTCTTTTGGTGAGATTTCCAAAAATGAGAGAATGATCCATGAACCCTTCTTGCAAAGGGGTTTATATAATGGTAATAGGTGGAGTTGAAATCTCCACCTATTTACCATTTTACAACAACTATAGGTTATGCAAATCATATTTGCATAACCATATATTATAAGATATCTCATATCTCATTTTACAAATCACATTTGCAATATTTTGGATTTTTTAAATTGATTCAAATCCAATTTAATATTTCTCAATCTAATTTCTCCTAATTAGCCCTAATTCAACAATTAGGCTAACCTATAGTTTATTATGAATCTCATTCACATTAAACTATATATTATATCATTCATATCTCATATAAATAACATAAATGCCCCTTTAGTGAACTTGAACACTTCAATTCACACCAAAACATTAAACCTTCTTTTAACCCAGTTTGAGCCAACCGAGGGACCTTATGGACCTACAGTGACGAGCTCTAATGATCCGAGATTAACCTATCAAACTCTTTAACCCGGCTAATCACCATTCATTAGCTACGGTAACACTCCACTAAGGCCCATAGTTGCAATCCCGTCAGTGCAAGATATTACGTGTCCACTGATATAACCAATGCCCATGAGTCGACCATTCCTAGGTTGTTCATAGACACTGCTAGGTCAAATTATAATTTTACCCTTGTGTCTACTTCTTGCTCCTTAAGTCCCCACTGCTCCTCTAATGAACAACAACGTTGTAATGGTCCAAACATACACAACAACCCTCTCGTGCCAGTGAGAGGGTGGGTGCCCGTTGTCCAAGCCCTGGAGACAACACTTAAGGGAACAACTCCTCTAGTTTCCTAAAGGCGGGGAGCAGTGAATTCCATCTTGCGTAGTTAAGTTCCCGCCTCCTTACTTGGTCTTGTCCCTGAGAAGATAGGCATATTAGGCGAGTAACTGTGACCACCCTCACCCGTACTAGTCAAAGGACAGACCTCCACAGACAAGAGTCCGTAACACGCTTAGGATTCAGGTCGAGTCACTAAGGGTCATCTACGAAGTTATTAGTCCTTACTCTCAACGGTATTACATCAGTAGGTCTAATAATTCACGGTTTGGTCTTATACAATCTCATTGTACAGGATGCCCCCACTCGCATGTCAACCACATGAACGAGTCAGATCACCTCGTTTGTATCTTAATACAAAGCGGGCCGCATCCACAGTGTATCCAGGATTAGGTCTCCAACCCCATCCATATACTGTAGACCGTTCGGGTCATTAACTCGAACGTGATCCTCCCTGTGTGTCCACTACACACCGTTCAAGTTTTAGTTCTCTCATGTATTCAATGACCCTAGAGCTTAGTTTATTGGACAAAAGTTTGTAATAAATGTGAGACACAAAATGTTGAAATAAATAACTCTCTATTAATTTCAAATTCATATTTACAAACTGAACGAGATTAGGACAAACATCCCAACATCTAAGGTTAGGTCACATAAATCTCAATAGGTTTGAGAAACTTGTAAAAAGCGAACTTTCAAACGAGTTAGAAGAAAGTTCTTTACCTGTATGTGAATCATGCCTTGAAGGCAAAATGAGCAAAAGACATTTTACTAAAAAGGGTTATAAAGCCAAAGAACCCTTGGAGCTTGTATATTCAGACCTTTGTGGTCTGATGAGTGTTAAAGCGAGAGGAGGGTATGAATACTTCATCTCTTTTATAGATGATTATTCAAGATATGGGTATATTTACCTAATGCATCACAAGTTTGAAGCACTTGAAAAGTTCAAGGAGTTTAAGACTGAGGTTGAGAATTTGTTAGGCAAATCAATCTAAACACTTTGATCCGATTGAGGTGGAAAGTATATGGATCTGAAATTCCATGTCCAGGACGATATGATAGAACGTGGAATTACACCCCAACTCTCAGCATTTGGTATGCCACAACAAAATGGTGTATCGAAAAGGAGAAACGGAACCCAATTAGACATGGTTCGATCGATGATGAGTTATGCTCATCTTCCTCACTCGTTTTGAGGTTATGTAGTGGAGACTGTAGTCTATATTTTGAACAATGTTCCTTCGAAAAGTGTTTCTGAAACTGAAGGGAATGGATTTCCCGCAGCAGAAGACGTTGTGAAACGTCGTTGATTCGTTGTGTTTCTATTTTCTCAAAATTGAACATATCCCATATATTCTAAGCTAAACATGTTGTAAAGAGAAGGAAAAAAGTAAGTAAAAACCATACTAACCTCTTGAAGAACCTTTCTTCATTTCCCTCCTCGATCTCTCTCGATCCAACAGAATCACGAACTCGATCCTCAAACGAACTTCAAAACGAACCACAAGACACTTTCAAAGGGTCTTCTCGGTTGTTCTCGAGAGGTTGAGGGAGAGTGGTGGAACACCTTTTGGATTTGGTTGGAGAGAATTCTAGAGAATTGAGAGAGAGAGCTTTTTAGAGAGTTTCTTTCTCTTGGATTGTGAATTCCAAAAAATGAGAAGAAGTCTTATGGAATGTCTCACATTCCATCCTTTTTATAATGCCATATGGTGGAATTAAAATCTCCACCATTTACCAATTTACCACAATCATATGATATGCAAATCATATTTGCATATCGCATAATATAAGGTATCTCATACCTCATTATACAAATCTCATTTGCATAATTGTGGAATTTTAAATTGAATCAAATTCAATTTAATTTCTCCAAATTAGCATTAATTTATCAATTAGACTATTCTATAATTTATTATGAATCTCATTCACATCAAACTATATATTATGTCCATTATATCACATATAAATGACATAAATACCCAATTAATGAATTTGAACACTTCAAATCCACTCCAAGCTATAAACCCTCAATTTGTCTAATTTAAGCCAACTGAGGAACCTAATGGACCTACAGATGGAGAGTTCCATTGATCTGAGATTAACTCAAACTCTTTGACCCGGTTTCTCAACATTCATTAGCTACGGTAATACTCCAATAAAGCCTGTAGCTGCACTCCCATCATTGTAGGACAAGTTGTGTCCATCGATATAACCAATGTCCATGAGTCGTCCCTTCACCGATTGTTCGTAGTCACTGCTGGGTCAAATTATCGTTGTACCCTTGTGTCTACTTATTGTTCCTTAAGTCCCACTGCTCCTCTAGTGAACAACTATGTTTCATGGTCCAACCATAAACAACATTCCTCTCGGGCCAATGAGAGGGTGGGCACCCGTTGTCTAAGCCATGCAGGCAGCAGTTAAGGGAACAACCCCTCTAGTTTTCCTAATTCGGAAACGAGTGAATTCCATCTTGCGTAGTTAAGTTCCCAAATCACGAGGTCCTACCCCCAAGAAGGTAGGCGTATTGGGCGAGTAACATTGGCCACCCTCACCCGTACTAGTCAAAGGACAGATCCACCCAGATAGGAGTCCGTAACATGCTCAGGATTAAGGACGAGTCACTAATGGTCATCTACGAAGTTATTAGTCCGATACTGTTATTGGTGTTACATCAGTAGATCTAATACTTCACGGTCCTGTCTTATATAATCTCATTGCACAGGATGCCACCAGTCACATGTCAATTATATGAACGAGCTGGATCACCTCGTTTGTATCTAATACAAAGCGGGTCACATCCACACTGTAACTAGGATGAGGTTTTCAACCCTATCCATATACTGTAGATCGTTCGGGTCATTAACTCGAACGTGGTCCTCCCCGTGTGTCCACTACACACCGTTCAAGTCTTAGTTCTCTCAAAAGAGATGACCCTGGAGTTTACTTTATTGGATTAAGTTTATAAAAATGCGAGACATAACGTTTGAATAATAAACAACCTTTATTTATTAAAAGAATCAATATTACGAACTACACGAGATAAGGGCATACACCCCAACAGAAACACCTTTCGAACTCTGGATATGACGTAAAGGTAGTTTACATCATTTGAGAATTTGGAGATGTCCATCACATGTGCTAATGACAAACTCGAAGAAACTAGAATCTCGTTCAAAATTATGCCTATTTTAGGCTACCCTAATGAAACGAGAGGTTGTATGTTTTATGATCCTAAGGAAAATAAGGTGCTTGTATCCACAAATACCACTTTTCTAAAGGAAGATCACATCAGGGACCATAAACAAATAAGTAAGGTCGTGTTAAATGAATTAGACAGTACGCCAGCAAAAGTTGTTGATGATGCTAGCACGTCAACAAGAGTTGTTGACACTAGCACGTCAAGTAAAAAACATCCATCTTAAGAGTTGGGAGTGCCTCGACGTAGTGGAAGGGTTGTTACACGACCTGACTGTTACATGAGTTTAACTGAAACCCAAGTTGTCATACCCTGTGACGACTGTGAGGATCCATTGACTTATGATCAAACAATGGATGATGTAGACAAGGACAAATGGATTAAAGCGATGGACTAGGAAATGGAGTCTATGTACTTCAATTCCATTTGGGACCTTGTGGATCAACCTGATGGGGTGAAACCTATAAGCTGCAAATGGATCTACAAGAGAAAACGAGGTGTAGATTGGAAGGTACAAACCTTCAAAGCTAGACTTGTGGCAAAGGGTTATACCCACCGAGAAGGGGTGGAGTATGAGGAAACCTTTTCTTCTGTTGCCATGATAAAGTCTATCAGAATACTACTGGGCATTACTGCATATTATGACTATGAGGTATGAGTGATGGATGTCAAGACAACCTTCTTAAATGGCAACCTTGATGAAAACATCTACATGAACCAACCCAAAGCGTTCATTGAACAAGGCTAAGAGCAAAAGGTTTGCAGGCTTAAATGGTCTATTTATAGACTGAAACAAGCCTCTAGGTATTGAAATATAAGGTTTGATGAGGCTATCAAATCTTATGGCTTTAATCAAATTGTTGATGAGCCTTTTTGCTTACAAGAAAATCATCAATAATATTGTTGCTTTTCTAGTGTTGTATGTGGATGATATCTTACTCATTGGAAATGATGTAGGATTTCTTACTGATTGTCTAGCTACGCAATTCCAAACGAAAGATTTGGGAGAGACATAGTATGTTCTCGGATTATAGATTGTCTGAAATCGCAAGAACAAAACATTAGCCGTGTCTCAAGCATCATATATCGATAAGATGTTGACACGATATAAGATGCAGAATTCTAAGAAGGGTTTGTTGCCTTACAGGCACGGGGTTCATTTGTCTAAGGAACAATGCCCTAAGTCACCTCATGACGTTGAGGACATGAGACGAATCCCTTATGCATTAGTTGTAGGTAGCCTCATGTATGCCATATTGTGTACTAGACCCAACATCTATTATGCAGTTGGGATTGTTAGTAGTTACCAATTGAATCCAGGATTTGATCATTCGACAACGATTAAGGCAACCCTCAAGTATCTAAAGAGAACAAGGGGCTACATGCATGTGTATGGAACTAAGGATTTGTTGGAGAGTATGCCCTAAATGCGTGTCGTTTGTAACAGTTCTTGTTTTAATAAATAAAAGTTATTTTTTATTCAAACTTTGTATCTCGCATTTATAAACTGAATACAATAAACTAAGTTCCAAAGTCATACTTATGAGAACTTGAACGGTTTGTAGTGGACACAAAAAGAGGATCAAATTCGAGTTATTGACCCGAACGGTCTACAATATATGGAAAGGGTTGGGAACCTCATCCTGGCAACACTGTGGATGTGGCTCACTTTGTATTAGATACAAACAAGGCGATCCAACTCGTTCATGTGGTTGACATGCGAGTGGGGGCATTCTGTGTAATGAGATTGTACAAGACCAGACTGTGAATTATTAGACAAACTGATGTAAAACCGTTAACAGTTTAGGGCTAATAAATTCGTAAATGACCATTAGTGACTCATCCTTAATCCTAAGTGTGTTACAGACTCCTGTCTGCGGGGGTTGTCCTTTGACTAGTACGGGTGATGGTGGCCTGTGTTGCTCGCCCAATATGTCTACCTTCTAAGGGGCAGAACCACGTGGGGAGCTGGGAACTTAACTACGCAAGATGGAATTCACTCGCTCCCAAGCTAGGAAAACTAGAAGGGTTGTTCCCTTAAGTGTTGTCTCTAGGGCTTGAACAACGGGGCCCACCCTCTCATTGGCCCGAGAGGGACGTTGTTTATGGTAGGACCATACAACAAAGTTGTTCATTAGAGGAGCAGTGAGACTTAAGGAGCAAGAGGTAGACACAGGGGTAAAACGATAATTTGACCTAGCTGTGGCTACGAACAACCTGTGAAGAGTCGACTCACGGGTATTGGTTATATCGATGGACACAACTTGTCCTACAGTGAGAAGAGTGCAGCTGCATGGCTATAGTGGAGGGCCTCCGTAGTTAATGAATGTCGATTAACCGGGTAAAGAGTTTTATCAGTTAATCTTGGATCATTGAAGATCATGATCTGTAGGTCCATTAGGTCCCTCGGTTGGCTCAATTTCGAATTAATGAGGGTATACAGTTTGGAGTGAATTTGAAGTGTTCAAATTCATGAAAAGGGTATTTATGTCATTTATATGAGATATGATTGACATAATCTATAGTTTAATGTGAATGAGATTCATAATAAACTATATTATAGCCTAATTATAAAATTAAGACTTTAATTGGAGAAATTGATTTGAGAGAAATTAAATTGAATGTGATTTAATTTTAATTCCACAATTATGCAAATAAGATTTGCATAATAAGGTATGTGATACCTTATTTTATATGGTATGCAAATATGATTTCCATATTATATTGTTGTGGTAAAGTGGTAAATTGATGGAGATTTTACCTCCACCACATACCTCTATATAAGAGTGTTTCATGAAGCATTCTAGAGTGATCACTCTCATTTTTGGTTTTCTAACAAGAGAGCTCTCACATTTTCTCTCTAATCTCTCTACTTTCTCCTCACCCCAAATTCCAAAGGGAGTCCCACAGCTCTCCCTCACCCGCTGGAGAACAACAGAGAAGGCTTGGTGGAGGTGTCTACCTTGTTCGGGAGATCGAGAGATCGTGAGTACGTGAGATCGTTGAGATCGTGACCAGGAGAAGGAAATCATGAAGAAGGGTTCTTCAAAGGTTAGTACATCACTACCTTTTTCCTTCTCAAAGCATGCTTAGCCTAGAACTTACATAGGATGTATGTTTAAGTTTAAGAAAAAGAGTAGCACAACAAAAAGAAACACAATTTGCGTCGCTTCCGTTGCGGGATTCAATCCCATCAATGGGTATCCGAGCCATACTTTTTTTTTCGTTGTTGGTTTTTTATTTTCTTAAAATTGGATGGGTACCCTTAATTTTCATGTGATGAATGTTAATGGTTTGCAAATTGAATATTTTCGATTTTGGCACCTTAGATTAGATTTACAATTTCGTTGATTAATTCAATGTATGGGCTCATTGTTTTGGGTAAAAATGTTGTAAATCGAGTATGTAAGTTCGTGTCATTCGTGGCAAGGAGTTATTTTGAAGAAACGAAGTGGAAACGAGAGAAGAACAGAAGAGTTCTATTCTGGAACAGAGCATGGCATTGCAACGCTGTTAGACAGGGTTGCAACGCCGTGTAGGCGATCCAAGGCGTGCTGCAAGCGCGACGTTGCAACGCTGTGCGCGTTGAGACGCGGTACGAGCATTGATGGACACAACATTGCAATGTTGCCCATGACGTTGCAACATTGCACGTCATGGGGTAGTTTGCGCGAGGAATTCCTGCGAGAAAGTGTGCAGAGGCATCATAGGGTGTTATTTTCCAGTTTATAATGTAATTTATTTATTTTTATTTATAAATTAAGTTTTTATTTAATTATTATTAATATATTTTATATATTAATGTTAATTAATTTAATTAATGCCCCTAGGGGTGCCAAAATTGGTTCAATTTGCTATTTTAATTGATGCAAGTGTTGTATAATTATTTATATGCATATGGTATGCCATATAGATTTAAAATCCCACCTTAGGTTAAGCATTTCATGGATCATATTTATATTATAAGTGTTATAATATATAGTATGCATGATTCATTACATTATAAGTGTGATAATATAAGGTATGCATGTTTAATTAATATAAGAGTTATATTAATTAGATTAAAAGCATTGACATGCATTTAATTCATGTGATGAATGTATGTTATATAGTTTATTATTCATGTGATGAATGATCAAACACTATAACCTAGAAATGTATGTAACCTAAGTTAATTAATTAGTTTTAAATGGTTTAGAACTTGAATTAATTAGACTTAGGTTTTCTAGTTCTAATAAGATTAGAATGAAGAAATCAAATATGATTTATGAATGGTGACCGATTAGCAACTCTGTCTAAGGAAGGCTCTATCTAAGGCTAGGGTATTTAAGTTGACGTTTACGGAACACCCCTACCTGAGAACCGACCTGAGAGTGAATTTTGCCCGGAAATTCATAGGTTTTATTTTCATGAGTGACGTTTATTAAAAGTTAATAATTAAACTCACATAGACCTAAGTTAATAAGTTGTTATAGACTTTGAATGGAATGGATTTCCCGCAACAGAAGTGCGATGTGGATCGTCGTTGTTTCGTTGTTGTTCTAATTTTCTTAAATTCGAGAGTATCCACATACATTTTAGATTAAGCATGCTTTTGAGAAGAAAAACAGTAAGTTTTAACAAAACCTATCTCTTGAAGAACTCTTCTTCGCGGTTTTCTCCTTCGGTCACAATCTCATGATCCAACAATCTCTCCAACGAACGTACCACGAATCGGTTCAAAGAGACACCTCCACTTGATCTTCTCGTTGTTCTCAGGAGGATGAGGGAGAGTGGGTGGACTCCCTTTGGATTTCGGGTTGGAGAAATGGTAGAGAGAGTTGAGAGACTTTTAAGAGAAAACTCTTCTCTTTTTGGTGGATTTCAAAAATGAGAGTGAGAGTTGCAAAATGTCTTTCAATCCACCTTTTTATAATGGTGTGTGGTGGAGTTAAAATCTCCACCAATTCACCAAAATACTACAACTATATAATATGCAAATCATATTTGCATATCATATAATATAAGATATCTCCTACCTTATTATACAAACCACATTTGCATAATTGTGGAATTAAAATAGAATCACATTCAATTTAATTTCTCTCAATTTAATTTCTCCAAATAAACCTTAATTAAATCATTAGGCTATTCTATAGTTTATTATGAATCTCATTCACATTAAACTATACATTATGTATATTATATCTCATATAAATGACATAAATACTCTTTTAATAAATTTGAACACTTTAAATCCACTCCAAACTGTAAACCCTCATTTAGTCCAATTTGAGACAACCGAGGGACCTAATGGACTTACAGATCATGAGCTCCAATGATGCAAGATTAACTGATCAAACTCTTTGACTCGGTTAATCAACATTCATTAACTACATGGACACTCCACTATAGTCCCGTAGCTGCACTCCTCACTATAGGATAAGTTGTGTTCATCGATATAACCAATACCCGTGAGTTGACCCTTCACAGGTTATTCGTAGCCATAGTTAGGTCAAATTGTCATTCTGCCCCTGTGTCTACCTCGTGCTCCTTAAGTCCCACTGCTCCTCTAATGAACAATTTTTTTTGTATGGTCCTACTATAAACAACGTCCCTCTCGGGCTAGTGAGAGGGTGGGGCCCCGTTGTTCAAGCCCTAGAGGCAACATTTAAGGGAACAACCCCTCTAGTTTCCTTAGCTTGGGAACGAGTGAATTCCATCTTGCGTAGTTAAGTTCCCAACTCCCCACGTGGTCCTGCCCCCAAGAAGATAATATTGAGCGACCACTCCAGCCACCCTCACCCGTACTAGTCAAAGGACAGACCTCGCAGACAGGAGTCCGTAACACGCTCAGGATTAAAGACGAGTCACTAATGGTCATCTACGAATATATTAGTCCTATATTGTTAACGGTGTTACATCAGTAGGTATAATATTTCACGATCCGATCTTGTACTATCTCATTGCACAAGATGCCTTCATTAGCATGTCAACCTCATGAACAAGTTAGATCACCTCGTTTGTATCTAATACAAAGCTGGTCACATCCATAGTATTGCCAGGATAAGGTTCCAAACCTTATCCATATATACTGTAGACCGTTCGGGTCAATAACTCAAACGTGATCCTCCCTGTGTATCTACTACACACCGTTCAAGTTCTCTCAAATATGACCCTAGAGCTTAGTTAATTTGATTAAGTTTAAAAAATGTGAGATACAAAGTTTGAATAACAAATAACTTTTATTCATGATTTGAACAAGTATTACAAACTACACGAGATTAGGACTGTTTGGATTTTTGTCCTAATCTCGTGTTTGTAATATACAGTTTGAAATTAATAAGAGTTATTTATTTCATCACTTTGTGTCTCGCAATATTTATAAACTTTTCCAATAAACTAAGCTCCGTGGTCATTGAATTTATGAGAGAACTAGAACTTGAACGGTGTGTAGTGGACACACAGGAGGATTACGCTCGAGCTACTGATCTACTGATGATATGGATAGGGTTGGAGACCTAATCTCGGATACACTATGGATGCGACCCACTTTGTATTAGATACAAACGAGGTGATCCGACTGCGTTCATGTGGTTGACATGCAAGTGGGGCATCCTGTGCAATGAGATTGTACAAGACCGGACCGTGAATTATTAGACCTATCGATGTAACACCGCTGGCAAAAGATGAGGACTAATAACTTCGTAGATGACCATTAGTGACTCGACCGAATCTGAGCGTGTTACGCACTCACCGCCTCACGAGGGGTCCGCCCTTTGACTAGTACGGGTGAGGGTGGTCACGCTTACTCGCCCAATATGCCTATCTTCTCGTGGGACGGGACCAAGTAGGGGAGCTAGGAACTTAACTACGCGAGATGGAATTCACTCGTTCTCGCTTTTAGGAAACTAGAGGGGTTGTTCCCTCAAGTCTCGCTCTCGGGCTTGGACAACGGCGCCCACCTTCTCACCGGCCCGAGAAGGGTGTTGTGTATGGTTGGACCATCACAATATGTTGTTCATTAGAGGAGCGAAGAGGGACTTAAGGAACAAGAGGTAGACACGAAGGTAAACGATAATTTGACCCACCGTGTCTCACGAACAACCTTGTGAAGGGTCGACTCATGGGCATTGGTTATATCACTCGACACGTAATATTCTCGCACTCTTGGGAGTGCAACTGCGAACTATAGTGGAGTGTTACCATAGCAAATGAATGTTGGTTAACCGGTCAAAGAGTTTGACAGTTAATCTCGGATCATTGAAGCCCGTCCACCGAGGTCCATTAGGTCCCTCGCTTGGCTTAATGCAGGTTAAAAGAAGGGTTAATATTTTGGTATGAAATTGAAGTGTTCAATTTCACTTTAAGTGCATTTATGTCATTTATATGAGATATGGATGATATAATATATAGTTTAGTGTGAATGAGATTCATAATAAACTATAGGTTAGCCTAATTGTTGAATTAGGGCTAATTGGAGAAATTAAATGAGAGAAATTAAATTGGATATGATTCAATTTAATTAATCCACAATTATTGCAAATGAAGTTTGCAATATGAGATATGAGATATCTTATATTATATGGTTATGCAAATGAGATTTGCATAACCTATGGTTGTGGTAAAGTGGTAATAATGTGGAGATTTTAACTCCATGATTATTCCACTATATAATCCCTTCTTGCAAGAAGGAATGTACTTCAATCTCTCATTTTTTTGGATTCTCACCCAAAAAGAAGAGAATTCTCTCTACTCTCTCATTTCTCCTCCCTCTCCAAAACCTCAAGTTCCCACAAACTTCCTTCTTTCCAAAGGAAGAACAACCGAGACTCCAAGTGGTTGTATTCGGGTTCCGTTTAGTGGAGCATTTGTTGAGATCGAGAAGCACTGAAGCGTTAGTGATCTTTTGAAGAAATCTTGAAGAGAGTCTTCAACAAGTAAGTAACTTAACTCATCTGTAATTTCTTCTTTTCTAGCATGTTTAACTTAGATCTAAGAGTTAGATCATTTTAACAAAATCGAGTAGCGTAATGATACCATGACGATTCGATCGTCTTCATGCACGAGATTCTCATTCCCTTCAAGGACATACACCCCAACAAACTCCCACTTGAACTAAGCTAGTGGAGTACATAATACATTTCCAAAAAGTAAAGTAATAAATAAAGTAATACAATAAACTAAGGCATTGAATACCCTTTTACAATACTCCCCTTGCCCTAGTCAGGAAGCACTCGTAGACCTAGACTCTCTAGGTGACCCTCAAGCACCTTAGCCATGAGGACCTTTGGAAAAAGATCAACAACATTGTGTTCGAAAGCTATCTGTGTGACAATCATGTCTCCGCGATGCACAATCTCCCGTATTAGGTGATACTTGCGTTCAATATGTTTGACCCTCTTATGACTTCGAGGTTCTCTCGAGTTGGCTACTGCACCACTATTGTCACAAAATAGAGTAGCTGACAAGTTCATATTTGGAACA
Organism: Trichosanthes cucumerina; assembly: GCA_036507285.1. Lineage (NCBI taxonomy): Eukaryota > Viridiplantae > Streptophyta > Magnoliopsida > Cucurbitales > Cucurbitaceae > Trichosanthes > Trichosanthes cucumerina. The sequence goes on along the minus strand of JAYKKG010000024.1, from coordinate 82,885 downwards.
ACTTCAAAATCTAACATAAACTTCCATAGTCAACCGCTTCCTTAGTAGCTTCACAAGCTGCAACATACTCGGCCTCCATCGTGGAATCAGTGATGCATCCCTGCTTGACGTTTCGCCACACTACAACCCCTACATTAAGAGTAAACCCTGACCCCGATATGTGCTTTCTGGAATCCTTATCGGTCTAAAAGTCAGAGTCTGTGTATCCCGTAAGGATCAAATCCCCACTTCCATACACAAACATGTAGTTCCTCGTTCTCCTTAGATACTTGAGGATTGCCTTTACAGTTGCCCAGTAATCTAATCCTGGATTAGATTGATACCTACTGACAATCCCAACTGCATAAGCGATGTCGGGCCTAGTACACAACATGGCGTACATCAGGCTCCCTACAACTGAAGCATAAGGGATCCGTCTCATATCCTCAACTTTTTTAGGTGTCTTAGGACACTGTTCCTTAGACAGGTGAACTCTATGCCTAAAAGGCAGCAAACCCTTCTTGGAGTTCTGCATATTATATCTTGACAACTTCTTTTCGATATAAGATGTCTGAGACATGACTAGCGTCTTGTTCTTCCGGTTCTAGACTATCTGGATACCTAGAACATACTGTGTTTCTCCCAAATCTTTCATTTGTAATTGCGAAGCTAGCCATTCCTTAACGTCAGTAAGGAAACCTACATCATTTCCAATGAGTAGGATATCATCCACATATAATATCAGAAATGCAACAGTGTTGTTGATGATTTTCTTGTAGACACAAGGCTTATCAACATTCTGATTAAAGCCATAAGATTTGATAGCCTCATCAAACCTTATATTTCAAGTCCTTGAGGCTTGTTTCAGTCCACATATAGACCTTTGAAGCCTGCAAACCTTTTGCTTTTGGCCTTGAGCAATGAACCCCTTGGGCTGGTCCATGTAGATGGTCTAATCAAGATTGCCATTCAGAAAGGCTATCTTGACATCCATCTGCCATACCTCATAGTCATAATATGTGGCGATGACCAGAAGGATCCTGATAGTCTTTACCATGGCAATAGGAGAAAAGGTTTCCTCATAGTCAACCTATTCTCGCTGGGTAAAACCCTTTGCCACTCGTTTGGCTTTGAAGGTATGCACCCTCGCATCTACACCACGTTTACGCTTATAGATCAATTTGCAACCAATAGGTTTTACCCCATCCGGTTAGTCCACAAGCTCCCAGACGGAATTGAAGTTTATAGACTCCATTTTCTGGCCCATGACTTTAATCCATTAGTCTTTGTCAATATCATTCATTGTTTGATCATAGGTCAATGGATCCTTACAGTCATCATCAGGTATGATGACATAGGTTTTAGCCAAACCCATGTAACGTTCAGGCTCTCTCACAACCCTCTCACTACGTCGAGGCATTCTCAACTCTTGAGAAGGACGTACTCGACTAGATGAGCTAGGATCAACAACACTTGTTGGTGTATTGGCACGATCAGCAACTCCTGCTGACAAACTGTCCATTTCGTTTAACACAATCTTGCTTCTTGGTTTATGATCCCTTATGTGATCCTCCTCAAGGAATGTGGCATTTGTCGACACAAGCACCCTATTTTCTTTAGGATTGAAAAATAGAACACCCCTCGTCTCCTTTGGGTAACCTACAAAGAGGCATAACTTCGAAGGAACACTATTCAAAATATATATCGCAGTCTCCACTGCGTAACCCCTAAACGAACCTGGGAGATGAGCATAACTCATCATCGATCGAACCATGTCCAACATGGTTCTATTTCTCCTCTCCAATACATCATTCTGTTGTGGTATATCGAGTGCTGAGAGTTTGGACGTAAATCCATGTTCTATCATATAATCCTGGAATTCAGTGTTCATATACTCTCCACCTCGATCCGATCGAAGTGTTTTAATCGTTTTACCTAACTGGTTTTCAACCTCAGTCTTGTACTCGTTGAACTTTTTAAGAGTTTTAGAATTTTGATGTATTAGGTAAACCTACCTATATCTCGAATAGTCATCTATAAAAGAGATGAAGTATTCGTAGCCTCCCCGAGCTTTAACACTCATCGGACTACAAAAGTCAGAATGTATAAGCTCCAGAGGCTCTTTGGCTCTATAACCTTTTCCACTACAAGGTCGTTTGGTCATTTTTCCTTCAAGGCACGACTCACAAATCGATAAAGAATTTTCTTCTAACTCGCTTAGAAAACCATTCCTCACTAGTCTCTCAATCCTATTGAGATTTATGTGGTCTGACCTTAGATGCCAAAGATGGGTTTTTTCTTTCGGAGAAATGATAGCACACAAAATGTGTTATCCTTGGGCTTATAATTTGCTAGTTTTTATGATCATTTCAAGGATTTCACATATTTAATTAATCCAATTTCAGGTTAAGAGCATTTACAGACCATTTTGAGATATTTTGGAGTGCTCGGGTTAAATTCAAGGCTTTTGGAGTTAAAATGACATCAAATGGAAGGGAAAGGACCAATCCAAGCTTTTTGACCTGAGGAGACGACGTTGCAATGCCATGCAGGGCGTCGCAATGTCGATGTTGCGGAATTTTGGCACATAGGAGTCGTGGAGCAACTTTGCTGTTGGGATTTATGCCCTAAACTTGTGTAATTTTGATCAAATAAATAAAGGGTTATTTGTTTTGATAAAATTATATTCTTGCTTTATAAATCCAATAAACTAAGCTCCAAGGTTATAATATATCTTGAACATCAGTGTAGTGGACACTATTTGGATTGTATTCAAGAATATAACCTAAATGGTCTATGGTATAAGAATAAGGTTGGAAACCTTATTCTGGTAACACCATGGATGCGACCCACTTTGTAATTAGTACAAATGAGGAAATCCAACTCATTCATGTGGTTGACATGCGAATGGGGGCATCCTGTATGAAGAGTTCATACAAGATCCGGACTACAAATTATTAGTCTAACCCGATGTAACAATCAGTTAATGTGATAAGACCTGATAATTTATAGATGGTCATTAGTGACTCGACTCAATCTCTGAGAGCAAGTTAAGAACTCCTGCTTATAGGGGTTTGTCCTTAGACTAGTATGGGTGAGAGTGACCTGTAGCCGACTTAATAACCTACCTTCTTAGGAACAGAATCTCGTAGGTAGCTGGGAACTTAACTATGCAATATGGAATTCACTCATTCCTACACTAAGGAATTAGATAGGTTGTTCCCTTAAGAACTGACTCCTGGTTTTAAACAACGGGGTCTCGCCCTCTATGAGGGTATGAGTCTATGGTAGGACCTTAGACTTGTTGTTCATTAGAGAATCAGTGGTGCTTAAGGAACAAAGAGGTAATCACAGGGGTAAAATGGTAATTTGACTTAGTCGTGATTACGAACAACCTGTGAAGGGTCGACTCATGGGTAATGATTATATTAGTGGACACAATATAATCTACACAAGTGAGAGAGAGTGCAACTACAAGTCTATAGTGTAGTGACTTGTAGTTAATGAATATTGATTAAGCGGATCAAAGAGTTTGATCGAGTTAATCTCACATCATTGAGCTCATGAACCGTGTAGGTCCATTAGGTCCCTCCGTTGGCTCAACATTGTTATATTGAGGGTATAAAGTTAGGAATGAAATTGAAGTGTTCAATTTCATATATGAGATGTTATATCAGTTATATGTGATATAATTGATATAATATATAGTTTTAATGTGAATTAGATTCACATATTAACTATATACTTAAGAGAGAATGAAAGAGGGATAGGATGGTAATTTCCATCCCTATCTTCTCCTATATATATGGTTGCATAAGATGCAATTAGGTTAAGCCAATCTCAACATTAACAAACCTAAGCTTTTGTTGTGTTGTTGGAAAAGTTCCAAAACACAAACTCTCTCACAACATCTCATCACACCTACACGGAACCCACATTCCTCCCTCACCTAGAGAACAACGGAGAAGATCCGATGGTAGTGTCAGTTAACATTCGGGTTCGTGTTGCTGAGATCTTGAACGTGGGAGAAGGAGCACTTGAAGAAAGAGTTCTACAAAGGTAATATCTCGCTGTCCATATTGTAATTATATGCTTAATCTAGGTAGAATTGTTCTTGAATGTAATTTTTGTAACGAAATCAAGAACGCGCGATTCACTATCGCTTCTGCTGCGGGATTCGATTCCCATCAGTTGCAACGTCGGATCGATTGTAGGCACACACGTTAGGGGAGCAGTGTTGCAACGCTATCCTCATGGCCATGGGTCCAGTTTATTGTATTATTATTGCATTTGAGAAATGTATTTTTTACCAATTTATTGTATTATTATTGCATTTGAGAAATGTATTTTGTACTCCATTAGCATTTGTTCAAATGGGAGTTTGTTGGGGTGTATGCCCTAAGCTTGTGTCGTTTGTAACAGTTCTTATTTTAATAAATAAAAGTTATTTGTTATTCAAACTTTGTATCTCGCATTTATAAACTTAATCAAATAAACTAAGTTCTAGGGTCATACTTATGACAACTTGAACGGTGTGCAGTGGACACACAAAGAGGATCATGTTCGAGTTATTGACCCAAACGGTTTACAGTATATGGATGAGGTTAGGAACCTCATCCTGGCAACACTGTGGATGCGACCCACTTAGTATTCGATACAAACGAGGCGATCTGGCTCGTTCATGTGGTTGACATGCGAGTGGAGCATCCTGTGCAATGAGATTGTACAAGATCGAACCGTTAATTATTAGACCAACTGATGCAACACCGTTAACAGTTTAGGGCTAATAAATTTATAGATGACCATTAGTGACTCGTCCTTAATCCTAAGTGTGTTACGGACTCCTATCTCTCGGGAGATTGTCCTTTAACTAGTATGGGTGAGGGTGACCTGTGTTGCCCACTCAATATGCCTACCTTCTCAAGGGTGAACCACGTGGGGGAGGTCGGAACTTAACTACGCAAGATGGAATTCACTCGTTTTCGAGCTAGGAAATCTAGAGGGGTTGTTCCGTTAAATGTTGTCTCTAGGGCTTGAACAACGGGGTCCCACCCTCTCACTGGCTCGAGAGGGACGTTGTTTATGGTGGGACCATACAAAAAAGTAGTTCATTAGAGGAGGAGTGAGACTTAAGCAGCAAGAGGTAGACACAAAGGTAAAACGGTAATTTGACCCAACTATGGCTACGAACAACATGTGAAGGATCAACTCACGGGTATTGGTTATATCGATGGACACAAGTTGTCCTATAGTGAGAAGAGTGCAGCTACGGGGCTATAGTGGAGTGTCCCCATAGTTAATGAATGTTGATTAACTGTGTTAAAGAGTTTGATAAGTTAATCTCGGATCATTGGAGCTCATGATCTGTAGGTCCATTAGGTCATTCGGTTGGCTCAATTTAGACTTAATGAGGGTATACAATTTGGATTGAATTTGAAGTGTTCAAATTCATAAAAAGGGTATCTATGTCATTTATATGAGATATGATTGTCATAATCTATAGTTTAACGTGAATGAGATTCATAATAAACTATAGTATAGCGTAATTATAAAATTAAGGCTTTAATTGGAGAAATTGATTTGAGTGAAATTAAATTGAATGTGATTCAATTTTAATTATACAATTATGCAAATGGGTTTTGTATAATAAGGTATGTGATACCTTATTTTATATGATATGCAAATATGATTTGCATATTATATAGTTGTGGTAAATTGGTAAATTGGTGGAGATTTTACCTCCACCACATACAAATATATAAGAGTATTTCATAAAGCATTATAGAGTGATCACTCTTATTTTTATGTTTTCCAACAAGAGAACCCTTACATTTTCTCTCTAATCTCTCTACTTTCTCCTCACCCCAAATTCCCAAGGGAGTCCCACAACTTTCCCTCATTCGCTGGAGTACAACCAGAAGGCTTGGTGGAGGTGTCTACCTTGTTCGGGAGATCGTGAGTACGTGAGATCGTTGAGATCGTGACCAGGAGAAGGAAATCGTGAAGAAGTGTTCTTCAAAGGTTAGTACTTCGCTGCCTTTTTCCTTCTCAAAGCATGCTTAGCCTAGAACTTACATATGATGTATGTTTAATTTTAAGAAAAATAGTAACACAACGAAAAGCAAAGCGATTCACGCTGCTTCCGCTGCGGTATTCAATCCCATCAAGATTTGATCCTTACGAGATAAACTGACTCTGACTTTCAGATCGATAAGGATTCTAGGAAGTCCACGTCGGGGTCAGTGTTTACTCTCAACGGAGGAGCGTAGTTTGGCGAAGCATCAAGCAAGGATGCATCACAGACTCTACAATGGAGGTCGAATATACATCAGCTTGTGAAGCAGCTAAAGAGGCAGTTTGGCTAAGGAAGTTCATGACAGATTTGAATGTTGTATCAAATATGAGCTTACCAATCACCCTTTATTGTGATAATAGTGGTGTAGTGGCCAATTCGAGGGAACCTCGAAATCACAAGAGGGAAAAACACATCGAGCGGAAGTATCACCTGATGCGAGAAATTATGCATCGAGGGGGCGTGATCGTCATGAAGATAGCTTCGGAGTACAACGTTGCTGGTTCATTTACAAAGGCTCTCACGGCTAAGGTGTTTGAGGGTCATCTAGAAAGTCTAGGCTTAAGAGTTATTCCCGGACTAGGGCAAGTGAGAGTATATTGTACAAGGGTATTCAATGCCCTAGATTATTGTATTTACATTAGTGTAATGTTGTTGTACTCCACTAGCTTTAGGTCAAGTGGGATTTTGTTGGGATTTATACCCTAAACTTGTGTAATTTTTAATTATTTGATGCTTATAAATAAAGTATTATTTTTGCTCAAATCTTTTAATCTCACAATTAAAGCTTAAATTCAATAAACTAAGCTCTAAGGTCATGTTTATGAGACCTTGAACGGTGTGTAGTGGACACACAAGTAGGATCATGTTCAAGTCAATGACCCGAATGGTCGTACATGGATATGGATGCGCCCCACTTTGTGTTTGACACAAACGAGGTGATCCAACTTGTTCATGTAGTTGACATGCGAGTGGGGGCATCCTGTGCGATGAGATTGTATAAGACCGAATCGAGAATTATTAGACTATTGTAGTAACACAGTTGTGATTAGGATTGATAATTCGTAGACGACCATAAGTGACTCAACCTGAATCCTGAGCGAGTTATGAACTCCTGTCTCTAGGGTTTGTCCTTAGACAAGTATGGGTGAGAGTGGCTAGATTCGCTAACTCAATACGCCTACCTTCTCAGGGACGAAACCTCGTAAGGAGCTGGGAGCTTAACTCCATGAGAAGGAATTTACTCGTTCTCGAGCTAGGAAATTTAGATAGGTTATTCCATTAAGAATTGAATCCAGGTCTTGAACAACGGGGCCCACCCTCTCACTGGCCCAATAGGGACATTGTTTATGGTACGACTATAAACTTGTTGTTCATTAGAGGATCAGTGGTACTTAAGGTGTAAAAGGTAGTCACAGGGGTAAAACGATAATTTGACCCAACTGTGACTACGAACGACATGTAAAGGGTTGACTCACGGGTATTGATTATATCGATGGACACAACTTGTCCTACAGTAAGGAGAGTGCAACTACGAGTCTATAGTGAAGTGATTCGTAGTTAATGAATGTTGATTAACGGGATCAAAAAGTTTGATCAGTTAGTCTCTATCATTGGAGCTCATGATCTATAGGGCATTGAGGTCCCTCAGTTGTCTCAATATGGAAATAAAGAGGGTCTAAAGTTTTGGAATGAATTTGAAGCGTTCAAATTTGTATAAGGGACTTATATCAATTATATGTGATATAATTGATATAATATATAATTTAATGTAAATTTGATTCATGATAAACTATATTATTGCTTAATTATGAAATATTTCTTAATTAGAGGAATTAAACATGAGAGATATGAAAATTGAATGTGATTCAATTTATTATGCATGTTATGCAAATTAATTTGCATAACAAGTGAAATGATACCTTATATTATGCAATTATGCAAATATGATTTGCATAATGCATAATATATGGATTTAGTGGGATAATGGGTGAGGAATTTATCTTCATCCCTCACTCTTTATTAAAAAATGCATTGAGATGCCTTTTGCAACGATGGTATTAACTTTTTGGAAATCAAGATTTCCATAACTCTCAATTCTCTCAATTCCTCTAAAAAGGAACTCCCACCATTCTCCCTCTCCTAGAGGACAACAGAGAAGATCAAGTGGAGGTGTTCGCTACGAGATCGTAGAGATCGGGAGGATCATAAGGAGTGATTACAAGAAAAAAGTGTTTTTCAAAGGCAAATTCTTTTTCCACCTATTATGCTTAACCAAGTTTCTATTTTTTGAGTTAAATTTATGTAACATAATTAAGAGCAAAGTGACTCAATCGCTTCCGATTCGGGATACGATCCCTACATATAGACTCTTAGTTGCACTCTCCTCAGTGTAGGAAAAGTTGTGCCCATTGATTTAACTAATGCCCGTGAGTCGACCTTTCACAGGTTATTCGTAGTCAAAGTTGAGTCAAATTATCGTTTTACCCCTAGAGATTACCTCTTGCTCCTTAACTACCATTGATCCTCTAATAAACAACTAGTTTATGGTCCTACCATAAACAATGCCTCTCTCGGGCCAGTTAGAGGGTGGGACCCTATTGTTCAAGACCTGGATACAACCCTTAAGGGAATAACCTATCTAAATTCCCTCGATCGGGAACGAGTGAATTCCATCTCACGAAATTAAATTCCCAGCTCCCCATGAGGTTTCGTCCGTAAGAAGGTAGGCATATTGTCACACCCCCTCCCGTACTACCTGCTAACTTAGCCCGGAAGACGACATGAAGCCAACAGACATTGTTTATCTCTTAACAATACATGTTTGACCCTGTTTTACCTGATAAACGTACTATGCTCGCATATGGAACACTTTAACATAACACAGCGGAAACTTGACAACTTCTAATCATACATAAGGAGAAACTCTTCTTAAGTCTCTCTTGGAAACTAAAACGACAAGAGCATCAAAAACCAAACCAAACATCCCATTGTTTATACAATCTCTAATGTACAAACAACTATAACTGCATAGTCCTCTCAAGATAATTTACGACACATATGGACTTGCTATACAACTCTAGCCACGTACAAAATATCAAACTTATGGAGCTTTCAGTAGACTATGGCAGGATGTCAGGTACCAGGAGCTTGATCTCTACCTGAAAAGTTTGAAAACACTTAAACAATGAGCTATGAAGCTCAGTGAGTGACTGAGTTTAAAATCTATAACTCGTAAAACATGTCACCTGAAAACTATGAGCATATGCATTTGTATTCAAGCGTTAAAAGTAAACGTGGAAACATAATAGATTTTCAGAAAACCAGCAAGTATGTCGTTAAAATCTCGTAAGGCATATAAATGATATAAACCCTTTTTTTAAGAAACATGTCACAATCCACGTTGTGTAAGGCATGCCCAGTACAACCAACGTTTACTCTACGATGTAGTGGAGCCCGCCCAGCACTCCCATCGTCTTTGTCGTAATGGAGCCCGCCAACACTCACGACAGCATTGTTGTCACGGAGTACACTCAACGTCGACAATAGAATATGACCTGTGTGCACACGGTATTATAAAGCCTCGGGCTCAATATCTCAGTCATTTACTCATTCGAGTCTTAGAAAATCACATAAAAATATTTGAACATGCCTGCTAATCTTTTCTTTCGTAAAACTCAAGTTTACTCAGCTCGTCGTAAAAACTGGAAATCTTTAAATCATACTTACTAGTACACACTTGCTAGAAATCATAACATTTCCATAAATTTCGGCAAACAATAAACATATGATCATGTATAAATTTCATCAAAACATTTAGGCTCACAATGAGCACTTGAAATCATTTCTAGGCAAACATGAATGCTCATAAGTATGTGTTCAAAGAAAACAAGAAGCATTGAAACCTTTTCATTCTAGCAAAACTTGTATTTCTTAAAGCGTAATTCAAGCATATAGATCGTTTTCTCATGCCGATTGTTATAAAATGATAGTTTTTCTTCAATTTGAGGAACTTTTTGGGGAGAGAGCCAATACCATTGTTGAAAATTAAGTGTGAGAGACTGTAAGGAGGCAACTTGGGAGTTCGAGAAAGAGATTTCTGAAGCTCGGAGTTCGTGATAGGTGTCGAGATCGAAGATGTTCACGCCACGATAGTTCTCTCTTCATCCTTTCTACTTTGTTTTATTGAATGATGGTTTTTTATTTAAGTTTAGTTGTTTTTATAGTGGACATGAGTAGCTAAACGTGTTATCTTAGGGATCGATGTAGTTTTTCAATCATATTATTTTATTGATTTGACTGCTTTTGGATTATTGTATTGCTTTTATTCATGTAATTGGATCCTTAATGCTTATAGACTCTTCACGGTTTATTTGTTCTTAGATCTAAATTTATACTTCAGAAAGATAGTTTAGATTTGATCTCAATTGCATGACTGATAGTTACTTTGACATGAGAATGATTAGGGTATTATTAGAAATCATAAAAGAACTGAACCTAATGTCATGTTTAATTTTCAAAAGCTAGACAGAGATGTAGGTTTTATTTTCATGCATGAGATTCACTTGCCTCGAGAGAGTCATTTGTTATGTTTGATTTTTGGTTTATAAAAGCAGTGTAATTATCCATTAGCATGACCTCAATGAAATAGTTGATTGATTGGTGAAATCTAGTCCCTAAGATATTTTTCTCTCCTAGTTGTTTTCAGTTTTCACTCTTTGTCATTTTATTTTTCTTTACCTAAAGTTTGTTTTTTCTAGATAAAATTGAGTGGTGATTTGATTTTTCTAGATAAAATTGAGTGGTGATATTTATGGGAATTAATTGAATTAAATAACTCAATCATGTGGACGATACTCATACTCAATCTCACTATATTAAAACTTGACCCGTACACTTGCAATATTGCAAAATTTACGCAACACCTATTGAATTTAATATGAAACTATTTCAAATTAAAATGCTTGGATAATAATTCAAATATAGCATATAGTTCAATATGAATCATATTCACATTAAACTATATATTATATCGATTATATCACATATAATTGATATAACTCTCATTTACGAAATTGAACACTTCAAGTTCGCTGCAAAACTTTATACTATCGATATGTCCATGTTGAGCCCACAGAGGGACCTAATGGACCTACAGTTCATGAGCTCTAACAATACGAAGTGAACCGATCAAACTCTTTGACCTTGTTGATCAACATTCATTAACTACGTGTCACTCCACTATAGACTCGTAGTTGCACTCTCTTCACAGTAGGTCAAATTGTGTCAATTTATTTAACCAATACCTGTGAGTCGACCTTCACAGGTTGTTCATAGTCACAGCTGGATAAAATTATTGCTTTACCGTTGTGATTACTTATTGCTCCTTAAGTACCACTGATCCTCTAATGAACAACTAGTTTATGGTCCTACCATGAACAAAGTCACTCTCGAGTCAATGAGGGGGTGGGACCCCATTGTTCAAGACCTGGATACAACCCTTAAGAGAACAACCTATCTAAATTCCCTAGATTGGAAACGAGTAAATTCCATCTCGCGAAGTTAAGTTTCCAGCTCCCCACGAGGTTTTCATCCCTAAGAAAGTAGGCTTATTGAGTCAGCAACTCTGACCACTCTCACCCATACTAGTCTATGGACAAACCCCTACAGACAGGAGTCCGTAACCGGATCAAGATTCAGGTCGAGTCACTAATGGTCATCTATGAATTATTAGACCTAATCTGTTAACGGCGTTATGTCAGTTGGCTAATAATTCGTAGTCCGGTCTTGTACGAACTTATGGCACAGGATGCACCCACTCGCATGTCAACTACATGAACGAGTTGGATTGACTCGTTTGCATCAAATACAAAGGGGGTCGCATCCATAGTGGTACTAGGATGAGGTTCCCAACCTTACCCATATACTATAGATCATTTGGGTTACGCACTTGGAAACAATCATGTTCTACTACACATTATTCAATTTCTTATAATCATAACCCTAGAGCTTAGTTTATTAGATTTAAGTTTTAAATGAGATAACACGATAAATGATGAACAATAACACTTTATTCACTTCATCAAATATTTACAAACTACACGAGTTTAGGTCATAAAACTCCAACAAACTCCCACTTGACCTAAAGCTAGTGGAGTGCAACATTTACAAGTACAACATTACATATAATGTAAATACAATAAACTAGGGCATTGAATACCACTATACAAAATACTCGCACTTGCTCTTGTCAGGGTATTACTCATAGACCTAGACTATCTAGGTGACTCCCAAACACCATACCCGTGAGAGCCTTTGTAAAAGGATCAACAACATTGTGCTCCAAAGTTATCTTCGTGACAACCACGTCCCCTTAATGCACAATTTTTCGTATCAGGTGATACTTCCGCTCGATGTGCTTTTCCTCTTATGACTTTGAGGTGAAGGGAATCGTAGTCCCCGCAGCGGAAGCGATTGCGAATTGCGCGCTCTTGATTTAGTTACAACGGTAAATTCAAGAACATGAAAAACTAGATTAAGCATAAAAGTGAAATGGACAGCAAGAAATTACCTTTGAAGAACCTTTCTTCAAGTGCTCCTCCTCTCTTCACGATCAAGATCAACACAACACGAACTCGTACGAACACCGACACTACCACCAGATCTTCTCTGTTGTTCTCTAGGTGAGGGAGGAAGGTGGGTTCCCTTTAGGAATGGTGTGGTGTTTTTGTGAGAGAGATAGTTGTTGTCTTGGAACCTTTCCAACAACAACAAAATGCAAGGAATCACTTAGAATTTTTTTCTAACCTAGTTGCATCTCATGCAACCATATATATAGGGGAATGGGATGGAAATGACCATCCTACCCCTCCTTTATTCTATTTTTAGTATATAGTTTATATATGAAGCTAATTCACATTAAAACTATGTATTATATCAATTATATCATATATAATAGATATAACACCTCATGTATGAAATTGAACACTTAAATTTCACTCCTAACTTTATACCCTCAATATTACCATATTGAGCCAACGGAGGGATCTAATGAACCTACAGATCATGAGCTCCAATGATGTGATATTAACTGATCAAACTCTTTGATCCAGTTAATCAATATTCATTAACTACAAGTCATCCACTATAGACTTGTAGCTGCACTCTCCTCACTGTAGATAATATTGTGTCCACTGATATAGTCATTACCCAAGAGTCGACCCTTCACGGGTTTGTTCGTAATCACAATTGGGTCAAATTATCGTTTTACCCTGTGATTACCTCTTTGCTCCTTAAGCACCACCGATCCTCTAATGAACAACAAGTCTAAGGTCCTACCTTAGACTCATACCCTCATAGAGGGCGGGGCCCCATTGTTCAAGACTTGGAGTCAATTCTTAAGGGAACAACCTATCTAATACCTCAGTAGAGGAATGAGTGAATTCCATCTTGCACAGTTAAGTTTCCAGCTACCTACGAGGTTACGTCACACTGAGAAGGTAGGCTTATTGAGTCGACTACAAGCCACTCTAACCCATACTAGTCTAAGGACAAACCCCCTATAAGCGGGAGTTCTTAACTTGCTCGAGATTCGAGTTGAGTCACTAATGACCATCTATAAATTACTAGTCTTATCCTCGTTAACGGTTATTATCTTTGGTTAGACTAATAATTTGTGATCGATCTTGTATGAACTCTTCATACAGGATGCCCCCCTCGCATGTCAACTACATGAATGAGTTGGATTACCTCATTTGTACTAATTACAAAGTGGGTCGCATCCATGGTGTTACCAGAATGAGGCTTCCAACCTTATTCTTATACCATAGACTATTTTGGTTATAATCTTGAACTCAGCCCAAATAGTGTCCACTACACTGATTTCAAGATAAATGTTATAACCTTAGAGCTTAGTTTATTGGATTTATAAAAGCAAGACTATAATCTTATCAAAACAAATAACATTTTATTTAATTGATCAAAATTACACAAGTTTATGGCAAAAATCCCAACAATCTCCCACTTGACCTAAAGCTTGTGGAGTACTAAACATTACAATAATGTAAATACAATAAACTAGGGCATTTAAACCCCTTTTGTACAAAATACTCCCACTTGCCCTAGTTGGGGAAGACTTGTAAACCTAGACCTTCTAGGTGACTCTCAAATACTTTAGCCGTGAGAGCCTTTGTAAAAGGATCAGTTATGTTGTGCTCGAGGCTATCTTCGTGACAATCACGTCTCTCTCTATGCACGATCTCTCGGATGAGATGATACTTCCGCTCTATGTGCTTTCCCCTCTTGTGACTTCTGGGTTCCTCGAATTTGCCATCGCACCATCATTATCGCAATACAAACGTGATGGGCAAAGTCATATTTGGAACAACATCCAAATTTAGCATAATTTCCTTAACCAAACGGCCTCCTTAGCTGCTTCTACAAGTTTGCTACATATTCGGCCTCCATGGTGGAATCAATGAATGCATCCTTGCTTGACGCTTTCGCCATACTACAGCTCCTCCGTTAAGAGTGAAAACTGACGCTGATGTGATTTTCGAGAATCTTTATCGATCTGAGAAATCGAATCTGTGTATCCCGTAAGGATCAAATCCTTAGCCCCATACACAAGCATGTAGTTCCTTATTCTCAAGATACTTAAGGATTGTTTTAACCTTTGTCAGAGTTCAAGTCCCGGATTGGATTGATACCTCATCGACCATCCCAACCGCAAAAGCAGGATGTCGTCGCCTATACACAACATGGCGTACATCGGGCTCCCAACAAGCGATGCGTAAGGAATGCTGTTTCATATCCTCAACTCCTTGAGGCGTCTTGGGACACTGCTTCTTTAGACAAATGGATTCCATGTCTAAAAGGCAACAAGCCCTTTTTGGAATCTTGCATCTTAAACCTTGACAACACTTTGTCTATGTATGATGCTTGAGACAAGGCTAGTGTTTTATTCTTGCGATTCGGACAATGCGGATCCCAAGAACAAATCTGCGCATCACCCAAATTTTCATTTGGAATTGCGTAGCTAGCCATTCCTTGATGTCGATAAGATAACCTACATCATTCCCAATGAGTAGGATATCATCCACATAGAGAATTAGGAAAGCGACGAGAACCATTGATGATTTTCTTGTAGACACAAGGTTCATCATCATTCTAGTCAAAACCATAAGATCCGATAGCCTCATCAAATCTTATATTCCGGGACCTAGAGGCTTGTTTCAGTCCATAAATCGACCTTTTAAGCTGCTGCAAACCTTTTGCTCTTGTCTGGTTTAATGAACCCTTTAGGTTAGTCCATGTAGATGGTTTCCTCAAGATTGCCATTCAAAAGGTGTCTTGACATCCATTTGTCATACCTCATAGTCATAATATGCGGCAATGGCAAGCGGGATACTGGATAGACTTTACCATAGCAACAGTAAAAGGTCTCCTCATAGTCAACCCCTTCAACACAGGTATAACCCTTTGCTACTAGTCTAGCTTTAAAAGTTTGCACCTTCCCATCTACACCACGTTTCCTCTTGTAGATCCACTTACAACCTATAGGTTTTACCCCATCAGGCTTATCTACAGGATCCCAAACAGAATTGAAATACATCGACTCCATTTCTTGGTCCATGGCTATGACCCATTTGTCTTTGTCTTTGTCAACCATTGCTTGATTATTAGTCAATGGATCCTCGCAGATTGTCATCCGGTATAACAACTTGGGTTTCAGCTAAACTCATGTAACGGTCAGGCTCCATCACAACCCTCCCACTACGTCGAGGCATACTCAACTCTTGAGATTTACTCTCTTGAATAGACAAACTAGTATCAACAACTCTTGTTGACGTACTAGTGTTCTTATTAGCAACCTTTGCTCTTTGTTTAGTCTAACTCACTCAACACTACCTTGCTTTTTGTTTGTGGTCCCTTATGTTGTCCTCCTCCAAGAAAGTGGCATTTGTCGACACAAAAACCTTATCTTCCTTAGGATCATAGAATAAACCACCTCTTGTTTTTTTTGGGTATCCTACGAATAGGCACAACTTTGAACGTGAATCCAACTTCTTTGGATTTGTCACAAGCACATGTCTTTGGACAACCCCATATTCTGAAGTGACATAAACTATCTTTACGTCCTTTCCAGAGTTCAAAAGGTGTTTCAGAAAAACTTTTGGAGGGCACATTATTCAAAATGTATACTGCAGTCTCCACTGCGTAACCCCAAAATGAACTAGGGAGATGAGCATAACTCATCATTGATCGAACCATGTCCAACAAGGTTCTATTTCTCCTTTCAGATATACCGCTTTTTCTTTGTGGTGTGTGAGGGGGAGAGTTGGGATGTAATTCCATGTTCTATCATATAGTTCTGGAATTTTAAATCCATGTACTCTCCACCTCGATCCGATCGAAGTGTTTTAACCGTTTTACCTAATTTATTTTCAACCTGAGTCTTGAATTCCTTGAACTTTTCAAGTGCTTCAGACTTGTGGTGCATTAGGTAAATATGCCCAAATCTAGAATAATCATCTATAAAGGAGATGAAATATTCATATCCTCCCCTGGCTTTTACATTCATCGGACCACAAAAGTCCGAATGTATAAGCTCCAGAGGGTCTTTGGCTCTATAACCTTTTCCACTAAAAGGTCTTTTAGTCATTTTGCCTTCTAGGCAGGATTCACATACTGGCAAAGAATTTTCTTCTAACTCGTTTAGAAGTCCTTTCTTTATCAATCTCTCAATCCTATTGAGATTAATGTGACTCAATCTTAGATTCCAAAGATGAGCATTTTCTTTAGGAGAAATTTTATGTTTCTTAGTTTGTGCGTTTGTAGTTTTAAATAATTCAGTGTTCAAAACCATTTTGACTGAATTAGGCCTTAAAACATACAATCCATTTTCTAATGAAGCTGAACATATTTCTAAACCTTTCTTCAAAATAAACACTTTATTCATAGAAAAGGAGACAGAAATACATTGTTTCTATAAGGCAAGAAATGGAAATAAGGTTTCTAGTAAATCCTGGTATCACTAATATATTGTCTCATCACTACAAATGAGACGACCTCTCCATTTCCAACCCGAGTGTGTTATCTCTCCTTCTCATGAATCTTTGCCGCAGAATCAATTCCCTAAAAAGAAGAACAAACATGATTAGTGGCGCCTGAATCAAGGATCCAGGTTGTTTTATCATTATCCACTAAACAAGCTACTAGGCAAAGTAAATCATATTTACCTTCCTTCTTCTTTTTTGCAATGTACTTCGGACAGTTCCGTTTCCAATGCCCGTCTTCGTTGCAGTGGAAACACTTTCCTTGTCAACAACGTCTTTGACTTTCTTGCCCTTACGGATGGCGGCTTTGTCAGTCTGTTTCCCTTTACCAACCTTCTTCATGTTCTTCTTCTTACCTCTCAGATTAGAAGAAGATGAAGTCACTATTTTTGTCCCAGAGGTCGAACCTCTGTGATAACTCCTATTGGCAACATTTGCCTCACCTTTCGATCCCTGAATTTTCATCAAAGACTGAAAGGTCCGGAGTTCATTCGAAGGAGGTAAGATTAAAAGTAAGCTTGTTCATAACAACATTACTTCTAAATCGCTGGAAACTATCTGGAAGGGTTTCGAATGAAGTGACTGCTCGACTCATCAATGGAAGCACCATTCGACTCTGCGATGTTAAAGTGCACCATCATATCCGTGACATGATCCCGAACAGATGTACCCTCTGGCATCCTTGAGTTGAATATGTACTTTAGGGCATTATGTCGGGCTTGTGTGGATTGTTGTCCAAACATACCTCCTTGACGAATCCATGATTTCCTTGGAGGTAATCATGTCCTCATGCTTCTTGGCTAATATGTCGGACATACTTGCGCGCATGTAAACCTTGGCCTTATCATTGGCCTTGATCCATCGATCATATGCATCACGAACATTTCGTGGCGCATTCGAGCCCAACACTGAGGACACTCCTCGCTTAGCACAAACTTCGGATCATCCACTACCAAAATAGTGTTGAGTTTGTTTTTTCATGTCATCATATTCTCTCCGGTTAACTTTTCCGCACCCAATAAGGAAATTATAGAGCTAGACATTTTTGCTGAAAATTTACAAACAAACTTGTATGAGTTTCTTGCTATAACTCTAATCCAATCATGTTTTAGCTAATTATCAAATGATTCCTAGGCCATTTATAATTTGCAATGATACTCCAAAGGTTTAGAATGTATGACACCGAAGGGTAATAAAAAACACTCCTCCTCTGGATCAAGACATTCTTGACCAAAACCTAACACCAGAATAACTCTTATTCCTATAGATTTTAGTTATCATTTTTCGGTCTGGATACATACACAACTTATGTACCCCGTGAGTGTAACCCTTTGTCTTTAGATCCCAGAGTCTCGATCCAATAAAATCCGCCGAAGGGAGGACTAGATTGGAAAATAGTCTAAGGAAATCTTTATCCCTTTCGGTGTCTCTCATGTTAGATCCCCTATGATCAAGCCCTCCAGAAGGATTGTGCAGTCCAGCCAAACTAGCGGTGACCATAGTGGTCTAACAATGTAAACCGACAAAAAAGAGACCGTGAGGTTTTGTTTTCACTAAACTGCTCCCACTCACTATAAGTACCCTTTTCATTCACCTTGGTATTGACTCATACAAACACCATCCGAAGGGGGACGCTCCCGTTTGCGCCACGAGGCCAAGTATGAGTCTCACGGTGTGAACTTTCTGGAGATCGCGTAGGTGGAAAAATATATATCTCATACACTTTTTCCTCCCACTGAATACTTTAAGTCTATAGGAATCTTTCTTAGGCTAAAACCCGACTAATGGTTTTACCTAACTTTATCAACATAACTCTTATATTGATAATCAATATAACTCTTATATTGATTTTATCCTAAGTTTGTTAATATAACTCGTTATATTAAACCTAGAATTTCTAGTTTATTAACCCCTTAATAAACTCTGGCCTTCATCAGTAATTTATAAGACTCTCTCGATTAAATTTCACTCTCGAGATCGCCTCCAGTGTAGGGTATTCTGCTTTTTAATCGACTTAAATACCCCCTAAGCAGAACTTTCCTTAGACAGACTTCCTCTTTTAATCATAGCTTATAAACTACTTAGTTCCTAATTCTAATCTAATTAGAACTAGATAACCTAAGGTCTATTATTTCCAAGTTCTAAACATTTTAAAACTAATAATTAACCTTAGGTGACATGCATACTATGTTATAGTACTTGATCATTCATCACATGAATAATAAGACATTCATAGCATATTCATCTCATGAAAAATAATGCATGTCAATCTTTGTCCAAAAATTAATATAACAACCTTATATTAATTAATCATGCAAACTATATAATATAACTCCTTATATTATAAATGATGCATGAAAATGCTTAACCTAAGGTGAGATTTCTAAAATACAAGCATACACTATGCATGGCAATAATTACTCAATAATTGCATAATTAAAATAGCAAAAATTAGACCAATTTTGGCACCCTAGAAATAATTTTAATTAATATAATCTAATTATATTAATTAAAATTAAATATAATAAATATATTAAATATAAAACGTTTTTATAATTAATATATATTAAAAAATCCGTTTTCTGCCCGTTGTTCCTTACGTGAAACGTATCTGGCGTTGCAACGCTACTTTTGTCGTCTTCGCGCGGCGTTGCAGCGCTAGAGGTGCATTACTGCAACGCCTCTGCGCGCACCTTCTCCTTAAGCGCAGCGTTGCAACGCCGATGAACAACGTTGCAACGCTGCACACAAACAGCAGCTTCATTTCTCCAATTCTAGCTCGTTTTCGCTCCGATCTTCTCAGCAACGCCTTGCTTCGATCGACACGGACTTACAGACTCGATTTACAATTCAAATTGCCCAAAACATCGGGCCTTTACATTAAACATTTCAATGAAAATTGTAAATCTAAGTGCCAAAATTGAAAACATCTAATTTTGCAAAATCGTTCATACATCTCATGCCAAACAGTAAATCCCACCTTATTCTTGAATAAACCAAAACATAAATCAAGAACGCAATTGGGCTCTGATACCAATTGAAGGGAATCGTAGTCCCCGCAGCGGAAGCGATTGCAAATCGCGCGCTCTTGATTTAGTTACAACGGTAAATTCAAGAACATGAAAAACTAGATTAAGCATAAAAGTGAAATGGACAAAGAAGAAATTACCTTTGAAGAACCTTCCTTCAAGTGTTCCTCCTCTCTCTTCACAATCAAGATCAACGCAACACGAACTCAAATGCGAACACAGACACTACCACCTGATCTTCTCCGTTTGTTCTCTGGTGAGGAGGAAGGTGGGTTCCCTTTAGGAATGGTGAGGTGTTTTTGTGAGAGAGATAGTTGTTGTCTTGGAACCTTTCCAACAACAACAAAATGCAAGGAATCACTTAGAATTTTTTTAACCTAGTTGCATCTCATGCAACCATATATATAGGGGAATGGGATGGAAATGACCATCCTACCCCTCATTTATTCTCTCTTTAGTATATAGTTTATATATGAATCTAATTCACATTAAAACTATGTATTATATCAATTATATCATATATAATAGATATAACACCTCATGTATGAAATTGAACACTTCAATTTCACTCCTTACTTTATACCCTTAATATTATCATATTGAGCCAACGGAGGGATCTAATGGACCTACAGATCATGAGCTCCAATGATGTGAGATTTGTTGGGATGTATGTCCTCATCTCGTGTAGTTTGTAATATTCCAAGTTGTAAATAAATAAGAGTTATTTATTTCAACACTATGTAATAAATAAGAGTTATTTATTTAAACTTTGTGTCTCGCATTTTTCATAAACTTAATCGAATAAACAAAGCTCCAGGGTCATTGCATTATGAGAGAACTAAGAACTTGAACGGTGTGTAGTGGATACACAGGGAGGATCATGTTCGAGTTAATGACCCGAACGGTCTACAATATATGGATAGGGTTGGAGACCTAATCCACGGATACTGCTTGTGGATGCGGCCCGCTTTGTATTAGATACAAACGAGGTGATCGACTCGTTCATGTGGTTGACATGCGAGTAGTGGGGGCATCTTGTGTAATGAGATTGTACAAAGACCGGATTTGTGAATTATTAGACTTATTGATGTAACAGATTAATGATGATATAGAGCTAATAAATTCGTAGATGACCATTAGTGACTCGACCTTAATCCACGAGCGTGTCACGGACTCTTGTCTGCGAAGTGCAGTCTTTTGACTAGTGCGGGTGAGGGTGGCCACCGTTGCTCGCCCAATATGCCTGTCTTCTCGGGCGTGGACCACGTGGGGAGCTGGGAACTTGACTACCCAAGAAGGAATTCACTGCTCCCGATTTAGGAAAGTAGAGGGTTGTTCCCTTAAGTGTTGTCTCCGGGGCTTGAACAACGGGCCCCACTCTCTCATTGGCCACGAGAGGGTTGTTGTTTATGGTTGGACCATGCAACGTAGTTGTTCATTAGAGGAGCAGTGAGAATTAAGGAGCAAGAGGTAGACACAGGGGTAAAACGGTAATTTGACCCAGCTGTGACTACGAACAACCTGTGAAGGGTTGACTCATGGGTATTAGTTATATCGATGGACACAACTTGTCCTACGGTGATGAGAGTCTTTGCTACGGGCTTTAGTGGACTAAGCTAGTGGAGTACATGATACATTTCTCAAATGTACAATGAAACTAATACAATAAAGTAATACAATAAACTAGGGCATTGAATACCCTTTTACAATACTCCCACTTGCCCTAGTCAGGAAGCACTCGAAGACCTAGACTCTCTAGGTGACCCTCAAACACCTTACCTGTGAGGGCCTTTGTAAATGGATCAGCAACGTTGTGCTCCAAAGCTATCTGCGTGGATCGCCACGTTTCCACGGTGCACAATCTCCCGTATCAAGTGATACTTACGCTCTATATGCTTGCCCTTTTTATGACTTCGAGGTTCTCTCGAGTTGGCTCTTGCACCATCGTTGTCACGAGCAGCGTGATCGGCAAGTTCATATTTGGAACAACTTCCAAATCCGTCATGAACTTCCCGAGCCAAACGGCTTCGCTTTGCGACTTCACAAGCCACAACATACTCGGCTTCCATCGTGGAATCGGCGATGCATCCTCGCTGATGCTTCGCCACACTGACTCCTCCATTCGAATGAAGGTTGACCCCAAAGTGGATTTCCTAGAATCCTTATCGATGCGAAAGTAAGAATCATGTATCCCGTAAGATCAAATCCCCACTCCTATACACAAGGCTGTAGTTCCTCGTTCTCCTAAGATACTTGAGGATTGCCTTTACGGTTGTCCAGTGATCTAATCCATGATTGGATTGAAACCTACTCACCACAATCCCAACTGCATAATAGATGTCGGGCCTAGTACATAGCATGGCATACATTAGGCTCCCTACACCAAAGCATAGGGATTCGTCTCATTTCCTCAACCTCTTGAGGCGTCTTAGGACATTGATCCTTAGACAGGTGAACCCCATGCCCGAAAGGCAACAAGCCCTTCTTGGAGTTCTGCATCTTATACCTAGACAACATCTTGTCAATGTAAGATGCCTGAGACATGGCTAGCGTTACTCTTCTTGGTTCGGACTATCTAGATACCTAGAACATCACGTGCCTCTCCCAAATCTTTCATTTGGAATTGCGAAACTTGACCATTCCTTAATGTCGGTAAGAAATCCTACCTCATTCCCAATGAGAAGGATATCATCCACATACAATATAAGAAATGCGACAGTTTTGTCGACGATTTTCTTATAGACACAAGGCTCGTCAACATTTTGATCAAAGCCATAAGATTTGGTTGCCTCATCAAACTTTATATTCCAAGACCTCGAGGCTTGTTTCAGTCCATAAATAGGCCTTTTAAGCCGGCAAACTCTTTGCTCTTGGCCTTGGGCAATGAACCCCTTAGGTTGGTCCATGTAGATGGTCTCGTCAAGGTTGCCATTCAGAAAGGCGGTCTTGACATCCATCTGCCATACCTCATAGTCATAATATGCGGCAATGGCCAGAAGGATTCTAATCGACTTTACCATGGCAACAGGTGAAAAGGTTTCCTCATAGTCAACCCCTTCCACATGGGTAAAACTCTTTGCCACTAGTCGAGCTTTGAAGGTCTGCACCTTCCCATCTACGCCACGTTTACGCTTGTAGATCCACTTGCAACCAATAGGTTTAACCCCATC
The DNA here is from genome assembly GCA_036507285.1 of Trichosanthes cucumerina. Classification (NCBI taxonomy): domain Eukaryota; kingdom Viridiplantae; phylum Streptophyta; class Magnoliopsida; order Cucurbitales; family Cucurbitaceae; genus Trichosanthes; species Trichosanthes cucumerina. Next base: position 59,577 of record JAYKKG010000024.1, on the reverse strand, counting down.
CGGTTGGTCCACAAGCTCCCAGACGGAATTGAAGTACATCGACTCCATTTCCGGTCCATAGCTTTAATCCATTCGCCTTTTGTCAACGTCGGTCATTGCACGATCATAGGTCAATGGATCCTCACGATCATCATCGGGGTGACGACTTGGGTTCAAATAAACCCATGTAACGTTCGGTGTGTCTCGCAACCTCCCACTACGTCGAGGCATTCCCAACTCTTGGGAGCGGACTTGACTAGGCGAAGCTAGGATCAACAACACTTGTTGACGTACTAGCACCATCGCACTCTTCTGGCGATGAACTGTCTATTTCATTTAACACAATCTTACTCCTTGGTAAGTGATCCCTGATGTGGTCTTCCTCAAGGAAAGTGGCGTTTGACGACACAAACACCCTATTATCCTTAGGATCGTAAAAGTAACCACCTCTAGCCTCTTTTGGGTAACCTACAAAAAGGCACAACTTTGAACAGGGTTCCAACTTTTTCTGTTTGACACCAACACATGGGTTTGAGCATCCCCAAATTACGAAATGACGTAAACTAGTTTTACGACCATGCGAGTTCGAAAGGTGTTTCACAAACACTTTTCGACGCAAACTGTGTTCAAAATGTATACCGCAAGTCTCCACTGCGTAACCCCAAAAAGAATCAGGGAGACGAGCATAGCTCATCATCGACCGAACCATGTCCAACAACGTTCGCTTCTCCTCTCCCGATACACCATTCTCATTTGTGGCATACCAGTCTTTGAGAGTTGGGGCGTAATTCCATGTTCTATCATATAGTCACGGAATTCGGTGTCCATATACTCTCCACCTCGATTCGATCGAAGTGTTTTAATCGTTTTACCTAACAGTTCTCAACCTCGATCTTGAACTCCTTGAACTTTTCAAGTGTTTGAGACTTCCTATGCATTAGGTAAATGTACCCATACCTCGAATAGTCATCTATGAAAGATACGAAGTATTCGTAACCTCCTCGTGCTTTAACATTCATCTGACCACGAGATCGAAATGTATAAGCTCAAGGGCTCCTTGGCTCTATATCATTTTCCACTAAAAGGACGTTTGGTCATTTTTCCTTCAAGGCATGACTCACATACCAAGAAAGAGTTTTCTTCCAACTTGCTTAGAAGTCCACTCTTCACTAGTCTCTCAATCCTATTGAGATTAATGTAGCCTAACAGAAGATGCCAAAGATGGGCACTTTCTTTTGGAGAAACTTTTAATCTCTTAGTTCGCATTTCAGCTATTTTAAACAATTCGGTGTTCAGAACACTTTTGACCGAATTAGGGTTCAAAACATATAAATTACTCTCAAGCGAAAGCGAGAATAAATCAAATTTCCATTTTGAGAAATAAACGCTTTATTACTCTTGAAAAGAAATGAAATATTTTGTTTCTAATAGCGGAAAATAGAAACTAGGTTTCTCGTAAACCCAGAACTATGTACATATTATCCAATAATAAGTACTTCCCACTAAAGAACAACTTCACCGTGCCTATTGCTGCAGCTGAGACAACTTCTCTGGATCCAACCCTGAGTGTTATCTCACCCTTTTGCAGCTGCTTCCAGGAACTTAATCCTTGAAAAGAAGAGCAAACGTGATCAGTGGCGCTGAATCCGAGATATCGCACGAGTCATTACTCTCCACTAAACAAGTTTTACGTGACAAGTAAATCACATTTACTCATCTTCTTTTTCATCAAGGAACTTGGGACAACTCCTTTTCGTGTGTTCGTCCCTATTGCAGTAGAAACACTTTCTGGTAACATCCTTGATTCACTCGACCTACTGCCGCGAATGCTTGTCAAAAGGCATTTGTAACTAATCGCGTGGGGGATTTTGGTTTATTATTAGGGATTTTAGGTCTTTATTGGACAACGGGGAGTTTTGAATTTCGGGATTTGTTTAAAATATTCAATAACTTGATTTATAATAATGAGGTTAATTTCTTTGCCTTTTAGGGCAGCAGCGCGGTCAACACTAACTTCCTTCAACTTCTCCTTCTTCCCCTTAGGGACTGAAGAGTCCACAAACTTTATCCCATAGGTCGAACCCCTGTGAAAAGGTCTTAAAGCAACACTTGTCTCATCTTCTTGTCCCCTAGTTTGCACCAAGGACTGAAAGGTTTGTAGATTGTTGAATAGTCTTGGTGAATCAGCACACTGAGGACCTCCTCGATGAGCGCGAACTCTTGGTCGTCATTTACCAAAATCGTGTCTATATTGTTTTTCCACGAAATACTATCGCCGACTAACTTAACAGAAGCTAAAGGGGCGTGAAAAGCATTTGACATTTTTGTTGCTGAAATAAAATGAAAAACTTTGTATTAGTCTCGCAAAAACTTTTGAAAATCCAATCGGGTTTTAGCAAATTTTTATCCTATGATCCCTAGGTCATTCAAAAATTTACAATGATACCCTAAAGGTTTAGAATGACCGCCACCGTAGGGTAGACAAACCCACTCCTCCTCTAGGACGAGACTCTCTCGACCAGACCCTAATACCAGAATAACTCTTATTCCATTAGACATCCAGTTACCTTTTTCGGTCGAATTCATTAACACTTAACGAATTCCGTGAGTGTCACCCTCAATCTTTAAATTTTCAAGCATCCGTCCAAACAATAGCCACCGAAGGGTGAACCAAGAAGGAAAACCAACCAGGAAACTGTATCCCTTTCGAGAATTCACGGTGTTCCGACTCCCATGATCAAGGCCCTCCGTAGGGATTGTTTGGTCCAGGCCAAACTAGCAGGCGGATCATAGGCGTCTCACGGTGTGAATCGAAAGAAGAGACCGTGGGTCCCGTTTTCACAGATCCCGCTCCCACTCACTATAAGTACTCTCTCCATTCACGTTGATATTGACCCATAGAAATGTCACCCGTAGGGGGACGCTCCCATTTGCGCCACGAGGCCGAGCATCGATCTCACGGTGCGAACTTAACGCAGATTTGTGGATGGAAAATTAAATGTATCTCATACACTTTATTTTCTCCCACTCAACACTTTAAAATAATCGGGATTGACCTAGATAAACCGACTAAAATTTACCTAAGTCTACCAATATAACTCTTATATCTGATTAGCCTAAGTTTATAATCACATTATTAACTTAGGTCTATGTGAGTAAATTAATTAACTCTTAATTAACGGCACTCACGAGAATATAACCTAAGAATCTCCGGACCGAATTCACTCCTGTGTCGGTTTCGTGTAAGGGTGTTCATAAGCGTCAACTTAAATACCCCAGCCTTAGACAAAACCTTCCTTAGACAGAGTTACTTATCAGTCTCCATTCAAAGGTCATATTTGATTTCCTAATTCTAATCTTATTAGAACTAGAAAACCTAAGTCTAATTATTCAAGTTCTAAACCATTTAAAACTAATAATTAACTTAGGTTACATGCATTTCTATGTTATAGTGCTTGATCATTCATCACATGAATAATACTATACTATAACATACATTCATCACATGAATTAAATGCATGAGCATGCTTTTAATTTAAAAATATAACACTTATATTTAAATAAATTAAATCATGCAAACATTATATTATAACTCTTATAATATAATCCTATCATGCATACTATATATTATAACTCTTATAATATAAATATGATGCATGAAATGTTTAACCTAAGGTGGGATTTTAAATCTATATGGCATACTCTATGCACATAGAAATAATTAAATCATACATCTCATGCATAAAATATTTAAATAGCAATATTGGACCAATTTTTGGCACCCTAGGGACATAAAATTAAATTAATTAACATTAACATAACTCTTATGTTAATATTAATTAAAATAATTAAATAAAATACATTTAAAAAATCAAATTTTACAAATAAATAAATAATAAAAAAACAACAATTGCATAACCCTGTGCTCGAACCGTCGACCACGACGCACGCCCCTGAAATTTCGCGCTCCCACGCACTACTACGCCACGGCGTTGCAACATTGTTATTATGTTGCAACGTCAGTAATGTATAAGCGTTCTCAACGCTGTGGCGCTACTAACGCCACCGCTAGCGTTGGTAACGACGCACCAACTGCACACACCCTCCAGAAGGCGTGGATGGCGTCCGCAACGCCGATGAACTTCCAAAGAACACAACTTTTGTTGTTTTTCACCAAAATCGCCTGTTTTGCTCCATTTTCTTCACGATAACTCTTGCCACAAACGACACGGACTTACAGACTCGATTTACATTAAAAGATGCCCAAAACAACGGGCCCTTACATTGATCTCATCAACTTTAATGTAAATCTAAACTAGTGCCAAAAATCGAAAACATCCAAAATTGCAATTAACATTCATCTCATGAAAATTAATGCTACCCACCTAATTTTAAGAATCCACGTAATACACAACGAAGATCAACGATTGGCTCTGATACCAATTGAAGGGATATTGAATTCACGCAGCGGAAGACGTTGTGAAACGTCGTTCATTCGTTGTGTAAAACGTGTCTTAAAATGGAATCTATCTCATAGATCCTAGGCTAAACATGCAAATAAGAGAAGAAAACAGTAAGGAATTATAAGATACTTACTTGTTGAAGAACTCTTCTTCAACGCTTTTCTCCTCCAAACGATCTCTCTCGATCCAACGATCTCCTCGAACACGAACCTCGATCCGAAACAGGAGACACCTCCAAAGGGTCTTCTCGGTTGTTGTTCTCGGAGGTTGAGGGAGAGTGAGTGGGACTCCCTTTGGTTTTGGGTAAGGAGAAATGTTAGAGAGAATTGAGAGAGAATGAGAGAAAGTCTTTTTGCTCTCTTTGGATGGAATTCCAAAAAATGGCAAAAGGCACACCAAAGGCTTCTTGCAAAGCCTTTAAATACTATTGTGTGATGGAGTTAAAACCTCCACCAAATCACAATTTTACCACAACCATATAATATACAAATCACATTTGCATATTATATAATATAAGGTATCTCATACCTTATTATACAAATCTCATTTGCATAAATGTGGAATTATATATTGAATCACATTCAATTTAATTTCTCTCAATTCAATTTCCCCAAATAGCACTAATTAATCAATTAGGCTATACTATAGTTTATTACGAATCTCATTCACATCCAACGATATGTTATGTCATCTGTATCTCATATAAACGACATAAATACCCAAATAATGAATTTGAACACTTCAAATTCACACCAAACTGTAAACCCTCAATTTGTCCAATTTGAGCCAACCGAGGGACCTAATGGACCTACACGTGACGAGCTCCAATAATCCGAGACTAACTTTGTCAAACTCTTTGATCCTGTTATTCAACATTCATTAGCTACGGTAACACACCACTAAAGCCCGTGAGTCAGACTCATCATCACCGTAGGACAAGTTGTGTCCATCGATATAACCAATACCCATGAGTCAACCCTTCACAAGTTGTTCGTAGTCACAACTGGGTCAAATTACCGTTTTACCCTTGTGACTACCTCTTGCTCCTTAAGTCCCACTGCTCCTCTAATGATCAACTACGTTGCATGGTCCAACCATAAACAACAACCCTCTCAGGCCAATGAGAGAGTGGGACCTCGTTGTTCAAGCCATGGAGACAAAGACTTAAGGGAACAACCCTCTACTTTCCCTAAATCGGAACGAGTGAATTCCTTCTGCGTAGTCAAGTTCCCGCTCCCACGCAGTCCTACCCACGAGAAGATAGGCATATTGGGCGAGCAACGGTGGCCTCCCTCACCCGTGCTTAGTCAAAGAATGCACCCCGCAGATGCGAGTGCAGTGACACGCTCGAGATTAAGGTCGAGTCACTAATGGTCATCTACGAATTTATTAGCTCTATCACATTAGCGAATCGGTGTTACATCGGTAAGTCTAATAACTCACGATGCGATCTTGTACAATCTCATTGCACAGGATGCCCCCACTCGCATGTCAACCACATGAACGAGTCGAGATCACCTCGTTTGTATCTAATACAAAGCGGGTCGCATCCACAATTGTATCCGAGTTAGGTCTCCAACCTTATCCATATCATCGAGACCGTTCGGGTCATTAACTCGAACGTGATCCTCCCCGTGTGTCCACTACACACCGCTCAAGTTCTTAGTTCTCTCATAATGCAATGACCCTAGAGCTTAGTTTATTGGATTAAGTTTATGAAAAATGTGAGACACAAACTTTAAATAAATAACTCTTAATTATTACACAATGTTGAAATAAATAACTTTTATTCATTTACAACTTGGAATATTACAAACTACACGAGATGAGGACATACATCCCAACAAACTCTCACTTGGACTAAGCTAGTGGAGTATATGATACATTTCTCAAATGTACAGTAAAGTAATACAATAAACTAGGGCATTGAATACCCCTTTACAAGATTAACTGATCAAACTCTTTGATCCAGTTAATCAATATTCATTAACTACAAGTCACTCCACTATAGACTTGTAGCTGCACTCTCCTCACTGTAGATAATATTGTGTCCACTGATATAGTCATTACCCATGAGTCGACCCTTCGCAGGTTGTTCGTAATCACAGCTGGGTCAAATTACCGTTTTACCCATGTGATTACCTCTTTGCTCCTTAAGCACCTCTGATCCTCTAATGAACAACAAGTCTAAGGTCCTACCTTAAACTCATAACCTCATAGAGGGTGGGGCCCCGTTGTTCAAGACCTGGAGTCAGTTCTTAAGGGAACAACCTATCTAATACCTCAGTAGAGGAATGAGTGAATTCCATCTTGCACAGCTTAAGTTCCCGCTACCTCACGAGGTTCTGGTCACGAGAAGGTAGGCTTATTGAGTCGACTGCAGGCCACTCTCACCCATACTAGTCTAAGGGCAAACCCCTATAAGCAGGAGTTCTTAACTTTCTCAGGATTTAGGTCGAGTCACTAATGACCATCTATAAATTACTAGTCTTATCCCGTTAACGGTGTTATACTGGTTAGACTAATGATTTGCGATCCAGTCTTGTATGAACTCTTCATACAGGATGCCCCCACTCGCATGTCAACTACATGAATGAGTTGGATTACCTAATTTGTACTAATTGCAAAGTGGGTCGCATCCATTGTGTTACCAGAATGAGGTTTCCAACCTTATTCTTATACCATAGACTATTTTGGTTATAATCTTGAACTCAACCCAAATAGTGTCCACTACACTGATTTCAAGATAAATGTTATAACCTTGGAGCTTAGTTTATTGGATTTATAAAAGCAAGATTGTAATGTTATCAAAACAAATAACACTTTATTTAATTGATCAAAATTACACAAGTTTAGGGCATAAATCCCAACATGAGGTTCCCTCGAATTCGCCACTACACCACCATTATCACAATAAAGTGTGATTGGAAAATTCATATTTTGAACAACTTCCAAATCTGTCATGAATTTCCTTAGTCAAACTGCCCATTAGCTGTTTCACAAGCTGCTATGTATTCGACCTCCATCGTGGAGTCTGCGATGCATCCTTGCTTAATGCTTCACCAAACTACAGCTCCTTCATTAAGAGTAAACACTGACCCCAACGTGTGTTTCCAAGAATCCTTGTAGATCTGAAAATCAGAGTGTGTGCAACCTATAAGGATCAAATCTTTAGCTTCATACACGAGCATGTAATCCCTCATTCTCCGAAGATACTTGAGGATTGCCTTAACCGTTGTCCAATGATCACATCCTGGATTGGATTGGTATCTACTAACTATCCCTACTGCATAACAGATGTCGGGTCTACTACACAACAAGGCATATATAAGGCTACCTACAACCGATGCATACGGAATCTGTCTCATATCCTCAACCTCTTGAGGCGTCTTAGGACATTGTTCCTTAGATAGATGAACCCCGTGTCTGAAAGGCAATAAATCCTTCTTGGAATTCTGCATCATAAATCGAGTCAACATCTTGTCCATATACGATGCTTGAGACAGAGCTGGAGTTTTGTTCTTGCAGTTTCGGACAATCTTGATCCCTAGAACATACTACACTTCTTCCAAATCTTTCATTTGGAATTGTGTAGCTAGCCATTTCTTAATGTCAGTGAGGAATCCTACGTCATTCCCAATGAGTAGGATGTCATCCACATACAACGCTAGAAACGCGACAGTATTGTTAATAATTTTCTTGTATACATAAGGCTCATCAACGCTTTGATCAAAACCATAAGATTTGATTGTCTCATCAAACCTTATGTTCCAAGATCTAGAGGCTTGTTTCAGTCCATAGATAGACCATTTAAGCCTGCAAACCTTTTGCTCTTGGTATTGTTCGATGAACCCTTTGGGTTGGTCGATGTTCTCGTCAAAGTTGCCATTCAAAAAGGTTGTCTTGACATCCATTTGTCATACCTCATAGTCATAATATATTGCAATGGCCAGTAGGATTCTTATAGACTTTATCATGGCAACAGGAGAAAAGGTTTTCTTGTAGTCTACCCCCTCTAGCTAGGTATAACCCTTTGCCACGAGTCTAACTTTGAAGTGTTGGGGTGTATGCTCTAATCTCGTATAGTTTGTAATATTCAATGTTTTAATAAATAAAGGTTGTTTATTATTCAAACTTTGTGTCTCGCATTTTTATAAACTTAATCCAATAAACTAAGCTCCAGGGTCATATCCTTTGACAGAACTAGAACTTGAACGGTGTGTAGTGGACACATGGGGAGGATCACGTTCAAGTTAATGATCCAAACGGTCTACAGTATATGGATAGGGTTGGAAACCTCATCCTGGTTACACTGTGGATGCGACCCACTTTATATTAGATACAAACAAAGTGATCTAACTCGTTCATGTGGTTGACATGCGAGTGGGGGCATTCTATGCAATGAGATTGTACAAGACTGAACCGTGAATTAATAGACCTACTGATGTAACACCGTTAATGTAAACCCGAGATCTCTTTTTGAAATTTTTCTCATAAAAAAAATAAAAGAAAAAAAAGGAAATGTTTAAATATTATGTTTAAATATTTAGACTTCTTTGTTTAAAAAAAAAAGAAAAGAAAAAGGAAGAAAGAGATAAACGAAGGAATAAAAAAGAAAAGAAAAAGAAAAAGGGTAAGAGACAAAACCTCCACCACCGCTTGGTTTCTTTTTAAATCATTTTAAACTCATTTCCTTCTCATTTTTTATCAAAAGAAAAGCAGAGCTTTGTGGGAGAAGGATAAAGGAAGAGGAAGAAGGAGATTTTTTTTTTTGAGTTGAAATTGCAGAAGAGAGGGAGAGAACTCAAGCAAGTTTGTATGACAGCAAGGTAATCAATTCAGCCCTATTCTGATTTCTTGATCATTTCGAGCTCCATAAGAAGAGGTAAGAGGTGAAGTTTGATTTTCTTGAAAGTTGACTCATATTTGAACAAAATGTGTGAAGGAAGCTCGAGCAAATTCCGACCATAAGTTACTGATTTGTGAAGAGGAAGGCAGATGACAGAATTTGCTGTCAAATCTGAAAAACCCTCTAGTTTTTTGGGTCGTGTTGATCAGTAGAATTCGAATCAGAAGCTGTAATGGGTATGGTTGGAAAGCTTATTAAATTTCCTACAACTTTCATGAAGAAATTGTGAGTAGAAAACGACTGGAAGGTATTTTAAATTTCAGGTCAAGTTTGGGGTGCAGTAGGGAAATGAATCTGGAAATAGCAGAAGTTTGTTTTTAGAGAATAAGCTTTCAAGGTATTTTGAACCAATCCGTTGGGAATTTCAATTTCATTTTCTTCAGATGAGTTTTAGAGGGTTCAAAAAGGAAGAATTTGGTATAAAGTACATCCTGTTTGGCTAAGTAATGAACGAGTTATGAATGTTTGAAATCAGGGTATGAAATCTGTAAAATGGTGGAAAATTAAATGGTGTGTTTTTTGTAATTTCAAGGTTGAAATTCATGAGCTCGAGGTTCTAATGCTTGGTTTTGGTTTGTTTGACAGGCCAAGAGGAAATAGGTCGAGTGTACGGGCCAGGGTTCTAGTTCTAACACTGTGAGTGACAAAACGAACTTCGGAAACGATTTATATGCTTGAATTATGCTTAAGGAAACACATGATTTCTCTAGAATGAAATGTTCTAAATGCTTTATGTTTTCTTTTGGAACACATATTTATAAGCATTCATGTTTTCCTACAAATGATTTTAAGTGCTCATTGTGAGCCTAGATGTCCTGATGAAATTTATTCATGAGCATATGTTTATTGATTATCGAAATTTAGTAAAAATGTTATGATTTCAAGCAAGCATGTACTAGCAAGTATGATTTAAAGATTTCCAGTTTTTTATGAACCAGCTGAGTAAGCTTGAGTTTTACAAAAGAAAAGAAAAGCAGGCATGTTCAAATATTTTTATGTGATTTTCTGAGACTCGATTGAGTAAATGACTAAGATATTGAGCCCGAGGTTGTATAGTACCGTGTGCACACAGGTCATATTCTGTTGTCAACGTTGAGTGTACTCCGTGACAACAATATCATCGTGAGTCTTCAAGCGAGCCCAACTACGACAAAGACGATGGGAGTGTTGGGCGGGCCCCACTACATCGTAGAGTAAACGTTGGTTGTATTGGGCGTACCCTACACTACGTAGATTTTCATATGTTCTATATAGGTTAATATTATTGATATGCTTTGTGGAATTTTAATGTCATGCTTGTTGGATTTCTGAAAAGTTATTATGATTCCACGTTTACTTTTAACGCTTGTTACAGATGCATATGCTCACAAGTTTTCAGGTGATATGCTTTACGAGTTATAGATTTTAAACTCAAGCACTCACTGAGCTTCATAGCTCATTCTTTCAGTGTTTTCCAAACTTTTCAGGTAGAGATCGAGCTCCTGGTACCTGACATCCTGCCATAGTCTACTGGAAGCTCCACGAGCTTGATATTTTCTACGTGGGTGGAGTTGTATAGCAAGTCCATATGTGTGTAGTTTATTTTGAGAGGACTATGAAGTTATAGTTGTGTGTACATTAGAGGTTGTATAAACGATTGTTTATCTTGTTTCTGATTGTGATGCTCTTGGTCATTTTCGTTTTCAAGAGAGACTTAAGAAGAGTTTCTCCTTACGTATGTATAGTGATTGTTATTGTTCCGTTGTGTTGTGTTTAAAGTGTTCCATATTCAAGTATAGTATGTTTATTAGGTAAAACAGGGTTAACAGGTATTGTTAAGAGGTCAACGATGTCTGTTGGCTTCACGTCGTCTTCCAGGCTAAGTAGTGAGTAGTTCGGGAAGGGGTGTGACAGTTAACAGTATAGGACTAATATCTTCGTAGATTACCGTTAGTGACTCGTCCTTAATCCTGAGCGTGTTACAGACTCCTGTCTACGAGGGTCTGTCCTTTGACTAGTACGGGTGAGGGTGGCCACAGTTGCTCACCCAATATGCCTACCTTCTTGGGGACAGGACCACGTGGGGAGCTGGGAACTTAACTACGCATGATGGAATTCACTCGTTCCCGATTTAGGGAAACTAGAGGGGTTGTTCCCTTAAGTGTTGTCTCCAAGGCTTTGACAACGGGCGCCCACCCTCTCACCGGTACGAGAGGGATGTTTTTTATGGTTGGACCATGCAATGTAGTTGTTCATTATAGGAGCAGTGGGACTTAAGAAGCAAGATGTTGACACAGGGGTAAAACGTTAATTTGACCCAACAATGACTACGAATAAACTGTGAAAGGACGACTCAAGGGCATTGGTTATATCGATAGACACAACTTGTCCAACAGTGATGGGAGTGTAGCGACGGGCTTTAGTGGAGTGTTACCGTAGCTAATGAATGTTGAATAATCGGGTCAAAAAGTTTGAAAGGTTAATCTCGTATCATTGGAGCTCGTCATCTGTAGGTCCATTAGGTCCCTCAGTTGGCTCAAATTGGACAAATTGTAGGTATACAGTTTGGTGTGGATTTGAAGTGTTAAAATTCATTAATTGGGTATTTATGTCATTTATATGTGATATAGTTGACATAATATATAGTTTGATGTGAATGAGATTCATATTAAACTACAATATAGCCTAATTGATTAATTAGTGCTAAAATGGAGAAATTGAATTGAGAGAAATTAAATTGAATGTGATTCAATTTAAAATTCCACAATTATGCAAATGAGATTTGTATAATAAGGTATGAGATATTTTATATTATGGGATATGCAAATATGATTTGCATATTGTTGCGTAAAATTATATTGCAATACCACAAGTGTACGGGCCACGTTTTAGTATAGTGATTTAAAATTCCAAGTATCATCCTCAGATACTAATTCTCAATTTTAGCTAAAGTAAAAAAACATGGATAGATAGTGAAAATAAAGAGAAAACGATAAACAAACAATTGGAGACACGAATATGATATATTTGGAGGAAATTGACTTCACAAATTAGTATCCTATTTAACACATGCAATGAACTAACATGATGAATTTATAAACAATAAGTAAGACTCAAGAAAATCTCTCAATTATTAGTGAGCCTGCAAACACGATAAATCCTAAAGTTTCCTTATGAATTTTAAAAGCAAGCACGACATTAAGCAACTTTTTTATGTGTTTCCCTTAGACTTCTGAGAGTTTTGACAACTTTGCTCTTATCTAAGTTTCTTTCTCTCGAGTCCACTTAAACCAATAAGATCAAAGAATTGATGAACGAATTGCCAAAAATAAATAACAAAACATAGTTCAATACATAAGCAAATAAGTCTTAAACAGGCAAATCAAATCCTAACTACAACTTTTAGCCACTCTAAATCACAATAAAACTAAACTAAAGTTGCGAAAACGCGTTAAAATCTGTTAAAATCTGAAAGAAAGAGGAAATAAACTTAGGTGTCGATGCCGGTCCCTCGTGTCCAAGCTCTCGTCACGATCTCAAACCTCCACGAATGCTTTGGCTCCCAAGGAATGCTCTATTTTCTCTTCTTACAGAATGTATTTGGAATTGAGGGTACAAAAACTTTCCAATTCGGCTCCCTTTTCAAAGAAGAAAACATGTTCTATTTATAAGGCTTCTCGGCACAACGTTGCAACGCTATGCCCTAAGCGCGTAACAAATATGGAAAGTATCGGCAGCGTTGCAACGCCTCTACCCTTGTGTGCGCATCTTTATCGATCTGGCGTTGCGATGCTGCAAAGCAGCGTTGCAACGCCACTTGCAAGGGTCTTCAATGTAGATTTCTTATCGAGATAGCGTTGTGACGCTGCAAGGCAGCGTTGTAACGCTATCGACATGAGTTTTCTATGCACAAAATCAGCAAGTACGGTGTTGCAATGCAACCACCTCGGGTCTACTAGCTTGGATTGGTCCTTCTACTTACAATTGATATTATTTTAAGCTCCAAAAAGCCTCGATTCAAACCCGAGTGATCCATAATGTCTCCAAATGTCCTGTTTAAGTTCTTTTCCTTAAATTAAGTGATTTAAACACATCAAAGTTGTGAAATTAACATAAAATTAGCAATAAATAAGCCTAAGGATAACACATTTTGTGTGCTATCAAATACCCCCAAACTGAAACTTTTGCTAGTCCCGAGCAAAAACAGAATTAAACAAGAGATTATTCTTATACATACATCTGATTCGTGCCTCAAAGATTTAGAAGAAAATTTTGGCAATCACAGGAAACACTTAAACATAATATTTCAGCAAGCAATTTAAAACTTTTCCTAAGTGTTCCTACGTGTGTGTGTGTGTTATTAGCCTATGTTCCTTTCATTTTTACTGAGCTCGGATCAACTTTATTAGGCTCTCCATTCAACTTCTCCCTACACTGGTCATAATTACTAATCCTTGAGCCTCCCACATTCAAGAAATAAATAACTATACTCAACACTTCATCACTTTTTTTCACTTTTTTTCACTTTTTTCACTTTTTTCTATTTTCTTTTGTTTTTTTTTTTTTTTTGTGCAAGGACACTAGCTTTCACACATCCACTGCAGGGGCCTTTACCCAGAGCACTCGCTCAATGAATGGCCTAACTGATCACAGTGAAGCTAGCTCTTTTTGTCCTCACGATTTTTTTTCTTTAACAAAAAATCAAAAAAACAGACAACGACTCTTTAACGTAATGCACATATTATACAGATCATGCATTTCATATTTTCATTTACCCTATCCTGCAGCTTAACTCTCAAATCGGTTCTCAGACCTATCGATGTGGCATTGAAATTCTAAACCTACTAACTTTGTTCTAAGCATTTCAAAACTACAGGAACACATGCTATGTGCATAATAATGCAGGAAAAACTCAAGAAAATTTTTAAATTAACTCAAATTCATATCATGCTCTCAAGTTTCAGCAGAATCACAAAAATTTTCAATCAAATCTTATCCTAAGCCATCATAATCATACTTATGCATAAGATCAATCAAAAATTCAGTATATGCTCAGGACAATCACAACAGAATCACAACTTCCCACCCCCAAACTTAGACTAAACATTGTCCCCAATGTTTGCAAAATAAGCTCAAATCAAGTGAAAATGGTACGAATGAAAAATACTGTCCTGAGTACTGGAGATCTTCATTTTTTTAGATTCCTTGGATAGCCAAGACATGTGTGTTGAAGTTCCACATAACGGGAGCATGGGTTTCAACGAGGGGTGGCCTCAACAACAAACCTAATGAAGCAAAACAAAACAAACTAATAAGTTAACAAACAACTAAAAAAAAATCAAAAGAAATAACAAAGAACTAAAACTTAAAGCTTGGATTGCCTCCCAAGAAGCGCTTTCTTTAACGTCTTTAGCTGGACTGCGCCCATGATTGGCATCAAGGCACGTAAAATTGCTCGTATTTCTTCGGGCCCTTCTTGCTTGAATCGATATAGCCTTCTAAGTCTAAAAGGCTATCTTGTTTTTCTTGGGCACCTGAAAGAAAATTATTTTTGGTATTTTTATTTAATAAAATAAAAGAACAAAAATCAAAACAAGATTCGTGAGTATAGGAGAAATGGTTATCAAGATTAAAGGAAATTTCTGGAGATAAAAGGAGAAAGGACTTTTCAACCTCGAACTCTATCACCTGAATTCCTCCGTGGACGTGATTGTATTACCATTCTCTATCTCACAAACCTGTTTCTGGTATGTTTCAGTCTCTTCCAACTCATTCTGACTATCATATGAATAAATCCTCCTAGTGAAGGGAATGAAAATCTCCGCGCAGTCGAAGACGATCGAATCGTCAAGGTATCGTTACGCTACTAGAATTTTGTTAAAACGACCTAACACTTAGATCTAAGTTAAACATACAAAAGAAGGAGGAAATTACAGCGAGAAGAACGTACTTACTTATTGAAGACAGTTCTTCAAAGTTCCTTCCTTGGTCACGAACACTTCGTGCTTCTCGATCTCAACGAACGCTTCTCTCGAACGAAAACCGAACACCACCAACGATTTTCTCGGTTGTTCTTCCTTTGGAAGAAGGAAAGTGGTGGGACTTTAGTTTTGGAGAGGGAGGAGAATTTGAGACTCTTCTCTTTGGTGAAATCCAAAAATGAGAGTGTGAGGAGTATTTTCCTTCTTGCAAGAAGGGATTAAATAGTGGAGTTAAAATCTCCACATTATTACCATTTTACCACAACCATAGGTTATGCAAATCATATTTGCATAACCATATAATGTAGGATATCTCATATCTCATATTGCAAATCACATTTGCAATAATTGTGGATTTATTAAATTGAATCACATCCAATTTAATTTCTCTCAATTAATTTCTCCAATTAGCCCTAATTCAACAATTAGGCTAACCTATAGTTTATTATGAATCTCATTCACATTAAACTATATATTATATCATTCATATCTCATTTAAATGATATAATTACTCTTAAAGTGAAATTGAACACTTCAATTTCATACCAAAACTCTAACCCTTCTTTTAACCTTGATGGAGCCAACCGAGGGACCTAATGGACCTACAGTGACGGGCTCCAATGATCCGAGATTAACCTATCAAACTCTTTGACTCGGTTAATCAACATTCATTAGCGACGGTAACACTCCACTATAGCTCGTAGTTGCACTCTTGTCAGTGCAGAATATTACGTGTCCAATTGAAGGGAATGAAAATCCCGCAAGTGAAATGGAAGACGATCGAATTGTCATGGTATCATTACGCTACATGATTTTGTCAAAATGATCTAACTATTAGATCTAGACTGAACATGCAAAAGAAGGAAGAAAAACAACAAGATGAATTGTACTTACTTGTTGAAGACTCTCTTTAATATTTCTTCCAAGATCACGAACGCTTCGTGCTTCTCGAACTCTACAAAACCTTCTCTCGAACGAAACCCAAACACAACCACTTGGAGTCTCGGTTGTTCTTCCTTTGGAAAGGAGGAGAGTTGTGGGACTCTTAGAGTTTTGGAAAGGGAAGAGAATTGAGAGAGTAGAGAGAATTTCGATCTCTTCTCTTTGATCAAAATAAAAAAAATGAGAGAAATGCACTCAAATCCCTTCTTGCAAAGGGTTTAAATAGTGGGAATGATGGAGTTAAAATCTCCACATTATTACCACTTTACCACAACCATAGGGTATGCAAATCTCATTTGCATAACCACATAATATAAGATATCTCATATCTCATATTGCAAATCTCATTTGCAATAATTGTGGATTAAGTAAATTGAATCACATCCAATTTAATTTCTCTCAATTAATTTCTCCAATTAGCCCTAATTCAACAATTAGATAACCTATAGTTTATTATGAATCTCATTCACATTAAACTATATATTATATCATTTATATCTCATATAAATGACATAAATGCCATTTAAAGTGAAATTGAACACTTCAATTTCATACCAAAACATTAACCCTTCTTTTAACCCAGATTGAGCCAACCAAGAGACCTAATGGACCTCAAAGTGATTGGCTCCAATGATCCGAGATTAA
Organism: Trichosanthes cucumerina; assembly: GCA_036507285.1. Classification (NCBI taxonomy): domain Eukaryota; kingdom Viridiplantae; phylum Streptophyta; class Magnoliopsida; order Cucurbitales; family Cucurbitaceae; genus Trichosanthes; species Trichosanthes cucumerina. The sequence continues at coordinate 42,679 of JAYKKG010000024.1, read as the reverse complement.
CCTTTCAAATTCTTTGACCCTAAGTTAATCAACATTCATTAGCTACGGTAACACTCCACTATAGCCCGTGTAGTCGCACTCCCGTCGCTGCGTGAATATATTACGTGTCCACCGATATAACCAATGCCCATGAGTCGACCCTTCACGGGTTGTTCGTGAGACACTACTGGGTCAAATTACCCTTTTACCCTCAGTGTCTACCTCTTGTTCCTTAAGTCCCCACCGCTCCTCTAATGAACAACATATTGTGATAGTCCAACCATACACAACACTCTTCTCGGGCCAATGAGAAGGTGGGCGCCGTTGTCCAAGCCTCGAGACAAGATTTAAGAGAACATCCTCTAGTTTCCCTAAGGCGGAGCGAGTGAATTCCATCTCGCGTAGTTAAGTTCCCGACTCCTACTTGGTCCTGTCCCCGAGAAGATAGGCATATTGGACGAGTAATCGTGACCATCCTCACCCGTACTAGTCAAAGGACGGACCCTCGCAGATGGGAGTCCGTAACACGCCAAGATTGTGTCGAGTCACTAATGGTCATCTCACGAAGTTATTAGTCCCATCACAATCAGCGGTGTTACATCGGTGAGGTCTAATAATTCATAGTTCGGTCATGTACAATCTCATTGCACGGATGCCTCCACTCGCATGTCAACCACATGAACGCAGAGTCGATCACCTCGTTTGTATCTAATACAAAGCGGATCGCATCCACGATGTATCCGAGGATTAGGTCTCCAACCTTATCCATATCATGTAGACCGCTTCGTGTCATTAACTCGAACGTGATCCTCCCCCGTGTGTCCACTACACACCGCTCAAGTTTTTGTTCTCTCATAAATTCAATGACCTGGAGCTTAGTTTATTGGAAAAGTTTATAAATATTGTGAGATACAAAGTAATGAAATAAATAACTCTTATTAATTTCAAACAAGTAATTTACAAACACGAGATTAGGACAAAAATCCCAACACCAATGATATAACCAATGCTCATGAGTCGACCCTTCACAGGTTGTTCGTGAGACACTACTGGGTCAAATTACCGCTTTTACCCTCGTGTCTACCTCTTGTTCCTTAAGTCCCCACCGCCTCCTCTAATGAACAACATATTGTGATGGTCCAACCATACACAACACCCTTCTCGGGCCGGTGAAAAGGTGGGCGCTGATTGTCCAAGCCATGGAGACAAAGACTTAAGGAACAACCCTCTAGTTTCCTAAAGGCGGGAACGAGTGAATTCCATCTCGCATAGTTAAGTTCCCGACCCTACTTGGTCTTGCCCTTTGAAGATAGGCATATTGGGCGAGTAACGTGACCACCCTCACCGTGCACTAGTTAAAGGGCGACACTCGCAGGACATGAGTCCGTAACACGCTCGTGATTCGGTCGAGTCACTAATGGTCATCTACGAATTTATTAGTCCTTATCACAACAATGTTACATCGTGTAGGTTTAATAATTCACGGTCCGGTCTTGTACAATCTCATTGCACATGATGCCCCCACTGCATGTCAACCACATGAACGAGTCGATTACCTCGCTTTGTATCTAATACAAAGCGAGTCGCATCCACGGTGTATCCGTGGATTAGGCTCCAACCCTATCCATATATCAGAGACCGTTCGGGTCATTAACTCGAAACGTGATCCTCCCCGTGTGTTCACTACACACCGCTTTCAAGTTCTAGTTCTCTCATAAATTCAATGACCCTGAAGCATAGTTTATTAGAAAAGTTTGTAAAATTTGCGAGACACAAAGTAATGAAATAAATAACTTTTATTAATTTCAAACAATAGAATTTACAAAGACGAGATTAGGACAAAAATCCCAACACCTAGGTTGTTCCTCCTCAAAGGCAAGAATGAGAATTTGTTCTGTAGGGCTTTAAGGGATTCTACCAATTGATTGAGATAATGAGTTCTTCCTTGTATTATTATCCCAAGTTCTACCACTTTAGCTTTTAACCTATCCAACCTTTCTAATTCATCATGAACAAAATTTTTAATCCTCAACTCTCTAACGTATATTCCATTAATAAATCCACTAGAGAAGAGTTTTCTACAGGTTGGTTGGGGTAGGAGAAATTTTGGTTCCAAGTGCCTATATGATTACCATCAAAAGAATTTTCATAAATCATAGATTCATAATGGTAAGGATTAGACAAATGGTATCCAGAGAAATCATGATTCACATACCTAGGGTCCTGAGAAGGATAGTACATTGGTGGAGAATCAAAATCATGAAAGGTCATACTTTAAATTTCAACAATTCAAATCAAGACTTTTACACAAAAATCTACACAACCAAAACAGGAATCAAAGACTAAAAAAACACACAAAACTAAATTAAGACAAATATGGAAACAAACAACAAACACACAAAATTAAGGAAAGAAAACACAAAAGGAAAAAAATAAACTTTAGTCTAAAATCTCAAATTTTCTCCTAATATTAATTAATCTAAATAATCTTCATTTCCTGGCAACGGCGCCAAAAACTTGTTGAGTAAAATTATATTGCAATACCGCAAGTATACATGTCAAGTTTTAGTATAGTGATTTAAAGTTCCAAGTATCGTCCTCAGGAATGGTTTTCTAGATTAATTAATTACCAAGATACTAATTCTCAATTTTAGCTAAAGTAACAAAACATGGATAAATAGTGAAAATAAAGAGAAAACGATAAACAATCAATTGGAGACACGAATATGATAGATTTGGGGGAAATTGACTTCACAAATTAGTATCTTATTTAACACATGCAATGAACTAAACATGATGAATTTATAAACAAGAAGATACTCAAGAAAATCTCTCAATTCCTAGTGAGCCTCACACACACGATAAATCCTAAAGTTTCCTTATGAATTTTAAAAGCATGCACAACATTAAGTAACTTGTTTATGTGTTTTCCTTAGACTTGTAGGTCACTCTCATGCCAGACTTCTAAGAGTTTTGACAACTTTTCTCTAATCTAAGTTTCTTTCTCTCGAGTCCACTTAAACCAACAAGATCAAAGAATTGACGAATGAATTGCCAAAAATAAATAACAAAACATAGTTCAATACATAAGCAAATAAGTCGTAAACATGCAAATCAAATCCTAACTACAACTTTTAGCCACTCTAAATCACAATAAAACCAAACTAAAGTTGCAGAAACGTCTTAAAACGGTGTTACAATCTGAAAGAAAGAGGAAATAAAGTTATGTGTCGATGTCGGTCCCTCGTCTCTAAGCTCCCATCACGATCTCGAACCTCCACGAATGCTTTGGCTCCCAAGGAATGTTCTCTTTATCTTCTTACAAAATATATTTGGAATTTAGGGTACAAAAACTATCCAATTCTGCTCCCTTTTCAAAGAAGAAAACATGTTCAATTTATAAGGCTTCTCGGCATAGTGTTGCAACGTTGTGCCCTAAGCGCGTAGAAAATATAGAAAGCATCGACAACGTTGCAACTCTGAGGGAGCATTGCAACGCTGCTACCCGCTGCGTGTGCGTCATTATCGATTTGGCGTTGCGATCTTTGCCGCAGCGACTTTACAATGCCACCTGCACAGGTCTTCAACGTAGATTTCTTATCGAGATAGCGTTGCAACGCTATCGATATGAGTCTTCTATGCACAAAATCAGCAAGTACAGCGTTGCAAAGCTCTGCATGGTGTCGCAACGCCATCACCTCGAGTCTACTAGCTTGGATTGGTTCTTATACTTTGAATTGATATTATTTTAAGCTCCAAAAAGCCTCGATTCAATCTCGAGTGATCCATAATGTCTCCAAATGTCCTATTTAAGCTCTTTTCCTGAAATTAAGTGATTTAAACACATCAAAGCTCTGAAATTAACATAAAACTAGCAATAAATAAGCCTAAGGATAACACATTTTGTGTTCTATCACATATCATATGGTTGTGGTAAATTGGTGAATTGGTGAAGATTTTAACTTCACCACACACCATTATAAATAGATGCATTCAAAGGCATCTTACAACTTCACTTCTCATTTTTTGGAAAATCACTTCCAAGAGAAAGAAACTCTCTAAAAAGCTCTCTCTCAAATTCCTCTAGAATTCTCTCCAAATCCAAAACCAAAGGCAGTCCCACAACTCTCCCTCAACCTCCCGAGAATAATCGAGAAGATCTTTTGGAAGTGTCTGTGTGTTCGGATTCAAATATCGTGTTCGTGGTGATCGTTGGTTCGAGAGGGTTCGTGATCGAGAAGGATTTCGAAGAAGAGTTCTTCAAGAGGTCAGTATGTCTCATACCTATTGTTTTCCTTCTCGTTTTTAGCATGTTTAACCTATGATGTATGAGATACGTTTGATTCTAAGAAAAACGAAACACAATGAAACAACGACATTTCACATCGCCTTCCCCTGCGGGAAATCCATTCCCTTCATGAAGGTTTGTACCTTCCCATCTACACCTCGTTTCCTCTTATAGATCCATTTGTAACCTATAGGTTTTTCCTCATCAGGTTGATCTACAAGATCCCAAACAGAATTGAAGTACATAGACTCCATTTCCTGGTTCATTGCTTTGACCCATTTGTCCTTGTCTATGTCATCCATTGCTTGATCATAAGTCAATGGATCCTCACAGTCGTCATCAGGTATGACAACTTGGATTTCAGTTAAACCCATGTAATGGTCAGGTTGTGTTACAACTCTCTCACTACGTCGAGGCAATCTCAACTCTTGAAATGGACGTTTTTTACTTGACGATAACCAACAACTCTTGTTGATGTGTTAGCATCATCAACAACTTTTGTTAATGTGTTGTTTAATTCATTTAACACGACCTTACTCCTTGGTTTATGGTCCCTGATGTGATCCTCCTCTAAGAAAATGGTATTTATTGACACAAGCACCCTATCTTCCTTAGGATCATAGAATAACCCACCTCTCGTTTCTTTTGGGTAACCTACAAATAGGCACAATTTTGTACGTGGTTCTAATTTCTTCAGGTTTGTCACAAGCACATAGGTTGGACATCCCCAGATTCTGAAATCACGTAAACTACCTTTACGTCCTCTTCAGAGTTCGAAAGGCATTTCATAAACACTTTTCAATGGAACGTTGTTCAAAATGTACATTGCAGTCTCCACTGCATAACCCCAAAATGAGTTAGGGAAATGAGCATAGTTCATTATCAACAAAACCATGTCCAACAAGGTTTTATTTCTCCTCTCTGATACACCATTATGCTTAGGCATACTGGGCGTTGAGAGTTGGGACGTAATTCCATGTTCTATCATATAGTCCTAAAATTTAAGGTCCATAGATTCTCCACCTCAATCGGATCGAAGTGTTTTAATTGATTTACCTAAATGGTTCTCAGCCTCATTCTTGAACTCCTTGAACTTTTCAAGTGCTTCAGGCTTGTGATGCATTAGGTAAATATACTCAATCTTGAATAATCATCTATAAAGGAGATGCAGTATTCATACCATTCTCTCGCTTTAACACTCATCGAACCACAAAGGTCTGAATGTATAAGCTCCAAGGGCTCCTTGGTTCTATAACCTTTTCCAGTAAAAAGCCTTTTGGTCATTTTGCCTTTAAGGCATGACTCACATACATGCAAAGAATTTTCTTCTAACTTGTTTAGAAGTCCATTCTTTACAAGTCTCTCAATCCTATTGAGATTTATGTGGCTTAACCTAAGATTCCAAAGATGGACATTTTCTTTAGGAGAAAGTTTTTGCTTCTTAGTTCGTGTATTCGAAGTTCTAAATAATTCAATGTTAACCCCCATTTTTACTGAATTATGTCTTAAAACATACAAATTATTCTCAAGTAAAGTTGTGCAAATTCCAACACTTTTCATGGAAATAAATGCTTTATTCATTAAAAATGAAATTGAAACATACTGTTTAATCAAACAAGAAATTGAAATAAAGTTTGTAGTAAACCCTGACATTATGTACAAGTTATCTAATAACAAGTGCTTCTTGCCAAACGGTAGCTCTATTGTGCCCACTGTTACACCTAAGACAACCTCTCCAGTGCCAACTCTGAGCGTTATCTTCGGCTGCAGGAACTAATTCCTTGAAAAGAAGAACAAATATGGTTAGTGGTGCTTGAATCCAGTATCCAGGCAGAGTTATCATTCTCCACTAAATAAGTTTCGATGCATAGTAAATCATATTTACCTTCTTTCTTCTTGTAGACCAAGTATTTAGGGTAGTTCCTCTTCTAATGCCCATCAGTGTTGCAATAGAAACACTTTCCTTTGTCTACAACTTCCTTAACCTTTTTACCCTTCTACGTGGCAGTTTTGTCAGCTTGTTCCTCCCTGCCAACCTTCTTCATTTTCTTCTTCTTCCCTTTCGGGCCTCAAGAGGACGAAGTTACAGGTTTGGTCCCCGAGGTCGAACCCTTATGGAAGGATCGATAGGCAGCATTTGTCTCACCTTCCTGTCCCTTAACTTTCATCAAGGACTGGTAGGTTTTTAGCTCGTTGAGAAGGGTGGTTAGGGTGTAGCTCAGCTTGTTCATACAAAGTTGCTACTGGCCAAGGAAACTTTCTAAAAAGTATAAAAAATGAAGCTGACTTAGCTCAACTCATTGATAGTCGCATCATTCATTTCTATCACGTTGTAGTGGACCATCATGTCGAGAATGTGTTCCCTGACAAACATTCCCTCTTTCATCCTGTCGTTGAAGACGTGCTTGAAAGCATCGTGCCAGACCTAAAAGGATTGTTGTCCAAACATGTCCTGCAACGATCTCATGATCTCCTTGGTGGTGATCATGCTCTCGTGTTTCTTAGCCAAAATATCAGATAAATTGGCTAAGATGTAGACCTTGGGCTTGTCATTGGCTTTGATCAATCTATCGTACGCGTCATGAACATTTTGCGGCGCGATCGAGCTCATCACCTAAGGACGTTCCTCAGTGAGTACGAGCTTTAGGACGTCCACTACCAAAATTGTGTTAATATTATTTTTCTAAGTTGGATAATTATCTCCAGTTAATTTCTCGACGGCTAGTAAGGAAATTATCGAGCTAGACATTTTTGCTGAAAAAATTAAATTTATTGTATTAGTTGCTCGCCAAAAACTATTAAGTCTAATCCAATCAATCTTAGCAAAATTAAATAATGATCCCTAGGTCAAAATAAATTGCAATGATATCCCAGAGGTTTAGAATAACTTGTCACCGAAGGGTAGTGAAACCATTCATTCTCTGGGATGAGACTATCTCAACCAAAACCTATTACCAGAATAACTCTTATTCCTATAGGTTTTAGTTACCATCTTTCGGTCTGGATTCAATAACTCTTAATGTATCCCATATGTGTGACCCTCTTATTTTAGATTCCAGAGTCCCCATCCAACAAAATTCTTCGAAGAGAGGACTAAGTTGAAAAATAAATTAAGGCAACCCTATCCCTTTCGGGAGTTTACGTTGTTTCGACTCCTATGATCAGACCCTCCGAAGGATTCGTCTGCTCCAGGACAAACATGCAGGTGGATCATAAGAGTCTCACGACGTAAACCAACAAAGGAGATCATAGGTCTCATTGACACAAGTTCCGCTCTCACTTACTATAAGTACTCTCTCCATCACCTTGATTTTGACCCATACAAACATCATCCAAAGGGGGATGCTCTCGTTTGTGCCACGAAGCCGAGTATGGATCCCACAGTGTGAACTTAACGGAGATTTGTGAGTGGAAAATTTGATGTATCATATACACCTATTTCTTCCCACTTTGTACTTTATAATTAGAGATTTGAGCTAGATAAATTCGGTTATAATTTACCTAAGTCTACGAATATCACATTTATATTGGAATTACCTAAGTCTATTAACCTTTTAATAAACCTATGTCTATGAGTTTAACTCACTAACCCGTTAATAAACGCCACTCACGAAAAATAATTTTTAAACCTCCGGATTAAATTCACTTCCAGGTAGGGGTGTTTCGTTTCTGCCAGCTTAAATACCCCAGCCTTAGACAGAATCTTTCTTAGACAGAGTCCCTCTTTAATCATAGTTTATAAATTATTAGTTGCCTAATTCTAATCTTATTAGAACTAGATAACCTAAGTTCTAGTTAAAACCATGTTCTAAAACCATTTTAAACCGAATTAATGAACCTTAGGTTACATGCATTTCTATGTTATAAGTGCTTGATCATTCATCACATGAATATTTATACATTCATCACATGAAAAAAATGCATGACAATGCTTTCATAAAATTAATATAACATTGATATTAATTAAACATTCATACTATATAATATAACACCTTATATTATAAAATGATGCATGATTATGCTTAACCTAAGGTGGGATTTAAATCTAAATGGCATACATTATGCACATAATATTTCATACAACAATTGCATAAAATAAATAGCAAAATAGACCACATTTTGACACTCTATCCTTAATTAAAATTAATATAATCATATTATATTAATTATAATTAATTAACAACTTAATATAAAAAACTAAATTACAAAAAAAATAATAATAATAAATCAATCCATTTTCGCGCGCACGTCTTCACTCCCCGTGAGCTTCGCTTGTCATGCGCACAACGTTGATAACTCTCCAATAGAGAGTTATTTAGCTTCATTTTTTGCTACTAAACTTTGCATTATTGTGATTGAATTGTGCTTTTTAGCTTCTTATCCTACTAAATTATGCATAATTGCTTGTGTTTTGACTATATATTGATCTTAGCACTAGCAATGAGTAAAATTATGATATTTGTGTCAAATGAAGACATTTTGCTTATTTAGGAAGGAAAAACCTGAAAATAGAAGCTTTGGAGAAGTTGATCAACTGATTCTGGAAAACTCTGTTTCAACATCCTGGAAGTGCTTGGCTTCAACAATGTTGCAATGTTGTGCTTGACAGTTGAAAAAGTACTGTAGATTCTGCACGAGATTTTCTAAAAGGAGCATGAGATTTGCAAACCCACCTCAACTAACTCAAGTTAGAAATCGTTGGGCTTTGGTCGGGGTTGACTAAGGTTAAGTTAGGGTTTGATTGGGGTTATATAAGCATTATGTTCTCATTGTTAGACTTACGTTTTGTTTGTGGGTCTCATTTTCGATTAGAGCTTTGAAGAGAGATCTTCAAGAAGGAAGTGATTGAGCCTCAAAAAGCTTCATCAAAGAGGGAGTTTCACTTAGATATATCTTTGTATTACTTCCATTAGCTTAGATTTCATTTTCTCTCTCGAATCTACTCTCTCGTGTATGCTTTCCTTGTGGCCGAGAGCCTCTGATTGTTATGTACCTCATTTTTATCATCCAATGTATGATGATTATGCACTCTAATGTTGAATGGTTATGATTAATGACCTTTTTGAGTTACTTGACTTGTTGTTGGGTGTATGTTTGACTCTTGATGTTGGAAAATGGTTGTGTTGAATGATTTATGTTTGGATTAAAATTGGTCATTTTGATTTCCATCGTGTTTCTTGCTCTTGGGAAAAAGGGGAAGTCGATTTACCATTTCCATTCTATGATAAAACACTAAGAGTAATCTTGTATCGAAGAAGGGAAGATTAGGAATGATCTCTCACCTAGAATATGAGCAAGGGCATACTAGGCATGTTAAATGAGAATTTTCTTACTGAAAAATTAGGTAAGTTTTGGAAAAAAACTACCATGAACACTTGCTATGATGTCAAGAGGATCACAAAGACTTAATAGGAAGCATTTGGCTTAAGGAGCTCTCTTTAATTGAAGCCTACTTGCTTTAATGAACCCAAACAACCTCACCTTTTGATATTACTTTTCTTGTCATTTACTTGTTTTCCTTTATATTCTTTCTTTTATTTGCTTTCTTTTACTACTTTCATTTATCGCTTTCATTTACTCGTTTTATTTATTGCTTTCCTTTATTCGCTTTCTTTAAATTTCTGTCATTTACTTTTCCTGCAAAAACTCTCATTTATCATTTGTTTTTACTTTCTTGTTGGTTACCCTAAAATTCACTGCAAAAGATTTGAACTTGATTGAGAATCTCATTTAGTCAATGTGGAGACGATACTCGGTACTCAATACCGTTTATCTTATTACTTGCTGCAATTGACTATGTATACTTGCATATTCTACGATGTGTTGTAACTAATTTTTATCTACTTTTGCACCCACACACACGCGCAACAAACGTCGAGATGTAGTGTCGCTCAGAGCTCCGCCAACAAAGACGCATAAGCGTCGAGACGCCGCACATAAAGATCTCGACGTTATCCTCTGGACAAAATAAAACACCTTCTGTTCTTTCTCGTTTCTGCTCCGTTCTTCACAACAACTCATTTGCCACGAAAGACACGGACTTCATCGTTACACCCCCTCCCGAACCACTTGCTAACTTAGCCCGGGAGACGGCATGAAGCCATCAGACATTGTTACCTCTTAACAATACCTACTGACACTACTTTACTCAAAAAACAAACTATATTCGCATATGGAACACTTTAAACTTAGCACAATAAAATCGGACATCTATAAGACGTATATGAGGAGAAACCTTCTTAAGTCTCTCTTGAAAACTAAAACGAGCAAGAACATCGAACCACAAATACAGGTCCAAACCACTAAAGCACATACGACTATAACTACATAGTTCTCTTAAAATAATTTACAAACATATGGACTGGCTAAACCACACCAGCTACGTACAAAATATCAAACATGTGAAGCTTCAAAGCAGACTATGGCGGGTTCTCGTGCACCGGAGCTCGATCTCTACACGAAAAGTGGGAAAAACATCGAAAGAATGAGCTATGAAGCTCGATGAGTGACTTGAGTTTAAAAGAAAGCTATTAACTCAGAAATCATATCACCCGCCATCTATGAGCATATGCATCCAGTAATCAAGCGCTAAAAGTAATCGTGTAATCATTATAGCTTTTCATGAAAACCAGCAAGAAGACACCGTTAAAATCTCGTAAGGCATGTAAATGATATAAACTCTTTTTAAAACATGTCACCATCTACGTTGTGTAGGGCACGCCAAATGCACCAACGCTTATTCTACGATGTAGTGGGGCCCGCCAAAGACTCCCATCGTCATTGTCGTAGTGGGGCCCGCCCGGCCTCACGACAAATACTGTTGTCACGCGAGTACACTCAACGTCGACAACGTAATAAGACCTGTGTGCACACGGTACTATAAAGCCTCGGGCTCAATATCTCGTAAAATCACATGAAAACATTGAACATGCCTCGCTTATCTTTTCTTTCATAAAACTCAAGCTTACTCAAATTGCATTCATAAACTGAAATCTTTAAAACATACTTGCTAGTACATGCTTGCTTGAAATCATAACATTTCCATAAATTTTGGCAACCATTGGACATATGCTCATGTATAAACTTTATAAAGACTTTTAGGTCACAATGAACACTTGAAACATTTCTAGGAAAACAAGAATACTCATAGTCATGTGTTCAAAAATAAAACACAAAGCTTTGAAACAATTCATTCTAGCAAAACTTGCATTTCTTAAAGCATTTTTCAAGCATATAGCTCATTTTCGAAGTTCGCTTTTGTCACTCACAGTGTTAGAACTAGAGTCTTGACCCGTACACTCGACCTATTCGCTCTTGGCCTGTCAAACAAACCAAAACCATGTTTTAGAACCTCGAGCTCATGGTTTTAACTTTAAAACTACAAGAAAACACTCCAACAAAAATTCCAGCATTTAACAGATTTTATGCCCTGAATTCAGACAGCCATAACTTCTTCATTACTTAGCCAAACAGGGTGAAATTTATACCAAACTCTTCCTTTTTGAATCCTCTAAAAATAATATGAAGACATGAAATTGAAATTCCCAATAGATTGGTTCAGAAATACCTCGAAAACTTCTTTCCCAGTAACTAACTTCTGCTATTCCAGATTCGATTTTCTGCTGCAACCCGAAACTTGACCTGCTATTTACAACATCTTTTAATCATTTTCTATTCACGATTTCTTCACAAAAGTTGTAGGAAATTCAATAAGCTTTCCAACCATACCTAATAGAGCTTCCGATTCCAATTCTACAGGTCAGTATAACCAAAACATCAGAGACTTCTCGGATTTGACAGTAAATTCTGTGTTTTGTCTTCCTCTTCACAAATCAGTAGCTTAAGATCCGAATTTGCTCGAGCATCCTTCACGAATTTTGTTCCAATATGAGTTAACTTGCACGAAACAAAATCGAAGCTCTTACCTCTTTCTGTGGAGCTCGAGATGAACAAAATAGCAGAACATGGCAGAGTGATTACCTTGTTGTTATACCAATTGCTTGAGTTCTCTCCTCTCTTCTTGCAAATCCAGCTCCAAAACCACCTTCTTCTTCTTCCTTTAAGCTTCTCCCACGAACCCTCAGCTCCTCTTTGATGAAAATGAGAAGAAATTTGAAGGTACTTGGTTGTTTAAAAAGAAAAACCAAGGTGGGGGTCCCACCTTCCACTTTCTTTCTCTTTTTTTTTCTTTCCTTTTCCTTTTCTTTTCTTTTCTTTTCTTTTCTTTTCATTCCTAAACAAAACACAATATTATAACCTTTCCTTTCATTTTCTTTCTTCATTATTCTTAGAGCAAACCAAACCAAAATTGTTTATGTTTTTCCTTCCTTGTCTTCCTTTTGCCTTTCACTTCATTACTTTTCTTTTTAAAACAAGGAAAACCAAGTTTTAAGCATTCATTTCTTCCTTTCTTTTGTTGTTTGATAATAAGGAAGTTCCAAAGAAAGATCTCGGGTTTACACTTACAGACTCGATTTAAATTAAAATTTGACCAAAACAACTGGCCCTTACATTGAACGATTCAACGAAATAATGTAAATCTAAGTGTCAAAATTGTGGAAACATCTATTTTGCAAACAACATTCATCTCATGAAATTGAAAGCAACGCACCTAAATTTTGTGAAATTCACAACTTAATTGTGAGAAACAAAGCCTCTGATACCAATTAAAATGATTGAATCACGTAGCGGAAGCGTTAGAATCGCTTTTGGTCGTAATTACGTTATGGAATTTAGCACAAAACATAAAATTAAGGTTAAGTAATAAGGGAGAAGACAATTATCTTTGAAGAACCCTTTCTTCACATGTTCCTTCTCCAATCCCGTGCTAGCACATCATTCTCAACGATCAACCTGAACACCGCCACTAAGGCTTCTCCGTTGTTCTCTAGAAGAGGGAGAGCGGTGGGAGTTCTCTTTTTGGAAAAAATGGGAAAGAATTCTCTTTGAGAGAGTTTTTAGAATTGAGAGAGAACTTTAGTGTTTTGAGTTGCAAAAACCAAAAAAATGAGAGATCAACCTTGAAATACATCTTTATGCATTTATTTACAATGAGTATTGGTGGAGTAACTTCCCCACCCACTCACCCACCATTTCCATAAATGGTATATTATGCAAATCATATTTGCATAATGTATACTACAAAGTATCATATACTTATTTCAATTTTTCATTTATTCTCTCTAATTCCCTATTGAATTTAATATGAAATTATTTCAAATTAAAATACTTGGATAATAATCCAAATATAGCATATAGTTCAACATGAATCATATTCACATTAAACTATATATTATATCGATTATATCACATATAATTGATATAACTCCCATTTACGAAATTGAACACTTCAAGTTTACTCCAAAACTTTATACCGTCAATATATCCATGTTGAGCCAACAGAGGGACCTAATGGACCTACAGTTCATGAGTTCCAATGATACGAAGTGAACCAATCAAACTCTTTAACCTGGTTGACCAACATTAACTACGAGTCACTCCACTATAGACTCGTAACTGCACTATTCTCACAGTAGGACAAGTTGTGTCCATTGATTTAACCATGCTCGTGAGTCGACCCTTCACAGATTGTTCGTAATCACAGCTGGATAAAATTATCACTTTACCCTTGTGATTACCTCTTACTCCTTAAGTACCACTGATCCTCTAATGAACAACTAGTTTATGGTTCTACCATAAACAAAGTCCCTCTCGGGCCAATGAGAGGGTGGAGTCCGTTGTTCAAGACCTGGATACAACCCTTAAGAGAACAACCTATCTAAATTTCCTAGCTTGGGAACGGGTAAATTTCATCTCGCGAAGTTAAGTTTCCAGCTCCCCACGAGGTTTTCATCCCTAAGAAGGTAGGCTTATTGAGTCGGCAACTCTAACCACTCTCAACCATACTAGTCTAAGAACAAACTCCTGCAGACAGGAGTTTGTAACCCACTCAGGATTCAGGTAGAGACAATAATGGTTATCTATGAATTATTAGACCTAATCTGTTAACGGTGTTACATTAGTTGGCCAATAATTCTCGCTTCGGTCCTATACGAACTCATCGCACAGGATGCTCACACTCGCATGTCAACTACATGAATGAGTTAGATCGTCTCGTTTATATCAAATACAAAGTGGGTGCATCCATGATGTTACCAGGATGAGGTTCCCAACCTTATCCATATACTATAGACTATTTGGGTTACACACTTGAACACAATCCTATCTATGTGTCTACTACACACACTGTTCAAATTCTCATAATCATAATCCTGGAGCTTAGTTTATTGGATTTAAGTTTTAAACGCGAGAACACGATAAATGATGAACAATGACACTTTATTCACTTCATCAAATATTTACAAACTACACAAGTTTAGGGCATAAAACCACAGCATATATGCAAGTCGATCCTTCACGAGTTTTTCGTAATTACAGTTGGGTTAAAAGTCTGTTTTACCCTTATAATTACATCTTGTACCTTAAGTACCACTAACTCTCTCATGGAAAATTTGTTTATGATCTAACCATAAACTAAGTCCCTATAAGGTCGCATTGTTCAAATCTGAAATCAACATTTAAGAGAACTACTCATCTACTTACCACATATAGGAATGAGTGAATTCCATCTCGTGAGATTATGTTCCCAACTTCCTATCTAGTCAAGTTCCCAAAATGGTAGGCCTATTGAATCAGCTACAAATGTTACTCTTACCCATGCAAATCAAAGAACAAGCCCTCACAGGAAAAAGTTCATAACTCACTCGAGATTAAGACCAAGTCGCATATGATCATCTTGATGAAATATTAATCTTCTCACATATTTATAAAGAGAGATTATTTTGTGATCCAGCCTTATACAGACTCGTTGTATAAGATACCCCCAACTCACATGTGAATGATTTGGATCAAATCATTTGTAACTATTACAAAGTAGGCGTATCAATAGTCTTACCAAGATAAAATATACCCAACCTTATCTATATATTATGATCCTTTAGGTTATTTATTGAACATGATCCTCTCATAGCCAATAATTCTGAATTTTTCATATAATAGATAATATTATATTGCAAATAAAATAATAAAAAATATTATTAATTATTAAATAAATTATTAATTATGAGGCTTTAGAGTATAAATCTCAAAAATTTAATTGAAGTTAGAATGGTTGTTGGACGATTTTGACTTTAGAAGTGTATTTATCTTGTCTAACAGGTACTATACAAATTTTGGTATTGTTGTAGTTATGTCATTATGCTCCCAAAATTTTTGGGGCATTATGGTTGTTAATTTAGTAACATTTCCTCGAATAAGCTGAATTTTCGAGATCTTTATATGTTGGGTTTTCTGTCCTAAAACTCCTGGTTTGTAAACTGAATGTATATTCTCTTTTTTGCAATAAAGTTGTTGAGATTTATTCAGTAAAGTTGTTATTGAATAAAGTGAATTGCGTTCATTTAACCCAAATCTAATAAATTAAGAACTTTTGGCTATAAGATGTATACTTGAACTTTATATGTGACATAAAAGTGGATCAAGTTCAAGTAATAGCTGAGAATGATCTATAGTATAGGGATAGGGTTAGGTGCCTTATCCTGGGGACAATATGGGCGCGACCCACTTTGTATAGTACTAACAATGTGATCCTAAATCGTTCATGTAGAGGCATGTGAGTGAGGGGCATCCTATGCAATGAGTTTGCATAAGATTGGACCGCGAAATAGTCACTTAAACTTTATAATTTTGTTTACTATCGTAACTGACTATTTCATATGATGATCTAAGTAACTCAATCTTAATCCTGAGAACGCTATGAACTCCTATTTATTCAGGATTATCCTTTGATATGCATGGATGAGAGTGGTCCGAGATCGCCGACTCAATAAGCCTACCATTTTGGGGATAAGACCGAGTAGAGAGCTGAGAACATAGTTCTGCGAGAAGGAATTCACTCCTACCCGCTTTAGGGATTAGTAGAGAGATTGTTCCCTTAAGTGTTGGCTCCAAGTCTTGAACAATCGACTCACCCTCTCATTGCCCCGAGAGGGATTCGGTTTGATGGTTGGACCACAAACCAATTGTTCATTAAAGGATCAGTGGGACTTAAGGAACAAGAAGTAATTATAAGGGTAAAACGGTTTATTTGACCAAGTTGTAATTAGCAACAACCTGTGAATGATCGACTTACTAATCATGGTTATATCAAGTGGACAGAAATATATCTACAAAGAGAGGAGAGTGCAATCGTTGGCTTTAGTGGAGTGTCTCTCGACGATTAACGAATGTTGATTAGCCAAAGTTAAAGAGTTTGGTCGGTTAATCTCGTATCGTTGGAGCTCATGATCTGTAGGTTCATTAGGTCCCCCTTACTAGCTTGGACTATACATTGTAACAATTTGAGAGAAAAGAATTTGAATTGTTCAAAATCGATTTTGAGAATAAGCGTTAATTATATACGATATAGTTAACGTTTCATAGCTTAATTATGAATTAAACTATGATAACGAAGAAATGGGCATATTTAAGGGGAATTGTAATGGGTAGCACAAAATATTAGCATATTTGCAAACTTAGCTATGATTTTTTAGATTTGCAAATCTAGCAAATTTTTTTAAATCTGATTTCCGTTTTTTAATTATTCCAGATTTATCCTCACTGGTGTAGCAGCAGGTATATCAGTAGTATATCTGATATACTTTACATTTGGTATATCAGTAGTATATCTAATATACTTTATATTGGTATATCAGAAGTATATCTGATATACTTTATTTTTATGTACCAATATATACCTAAAACAAAGTATGTCAATAGTATATTATTCATATACTACGGATACCCTTCTTTTAGGTATATCATTTAGAATGATATACTTCCTAAATATCCGTAGCAAATTAGAGATATTTTGCATATTAATATATCACTAATGTACTTTATTTTAGATATGTTTATTTCACTAATATACCTAACATTTAGTATATCAGTGAAATGAACATATATCATATGCGAGTTACTAATATACTCTTAATTAACTTCATATACATATATCAAATAGTATATTAGTGATATACTCTATACAATAACACATCTCACACAATAAGATATAACAATCCAATTTGTTTTAAAATTATGAATTCTACCTGAAATTTAAAAGCATAACCTAGAATTTACTCTACCTGAAATGTCGGACATTACAAATAGCTTTTGAGATCTCGTTATATACTGAATATTACTGAATAAAGTATATCAAGCATAAATCACTATTTGTGATATATCGTTGATATACTGAATAAAGTATTTTAGTAGTATATCACACCGATATATACTTAATAGTAGTGAAATCAACGGCTATTGTTTATTTTTTTGTTAGATATATCATTGGTATATTTGATCTATTATTAATAAACTAACGATTTTTTCGATATTGAAAAACACGGGAGGTATTTCTAAATCTAGCAATAGTTTTGAGATCCTGTTGATATACTTAATATTACTGAATAAAATATACCAGCATAAATCACTGTCAAACATAAATCACCATTTGTGATATACCGTTGATATATTAAATAAAGTATATCGTTAGTATATCACAATGATATATACTTAATATCAGTGAAATCAACAGATATCATATCATTCATGTAGTGACTTTTTGGTTTGATATATCATTGGTATATCAGATCTATTATTGATAAACGACTTATTTTCTCGATATTGAAAAACACAAGGAGGACATTTGTAAATCTAGCAATAGATTTTGAGATTCCATTGATATACCTAATATTACTGAATAAAGTATGTCGGCATAAATCCCTATTTGTGATATAATGTTGATATACTAAATAAAGTATATCAATAGTATATCACATTGATATATACTTAATATTAGTGAATTCAACAAAATCGTTAGTATATCACTTATGCGATTATTTTTTTTGTAGATATATCGTTCTTTATATTAGATCTATTGTTGATAGACTCACGATTTTCTCGATATTGAACAACACGGAGAAAGTATTTGTAAATCTAGCAATAGTTTTTTAGATATAGTAGTATATCAACAGTATATCTGATATAATTTATATTTGGTATATCAGTAGTATATCAATAGTATATTTCATTTTAGGTATATCAATAGTATATCATAAGTACATTATCAATATGTTTTTTATAGACTATTGATAGGCTATTAATATACTTCAGATTGAAAAATGCGCGCGAAAAATATAAGGGTATTTTTGACTTTGCACGCCATCCATCATTTAGGCGAACCTTTTTGTTGCTATTTTTGCAAATTGAATTAAGAGAGTGAAATAAATAGGTAATATTTATATATTTTTTGATATTCATGCAGATACCCCATATTTAAATATGATTTAGATATGAGTTCGGTTTAAAACATAAATAGAGTTTCATATTTGAATGATCGAGAAATCGGGATTAGTTCAATTATTTAATTAATTTGATATTTGATATTAAATTAAATATTTTAAAATTAAATAATTAAATTAAGAAATTGATTTTAATTTAAAACATATATGTAACGCGTAACTGTATCAGATAATTAATTTTGGATTGATGATGGAGTGTGCTAAATTGGTTAATTAATTTCGTTTTGGGGCTCATTTGGATATTTTTTGGAACAAAAAAGGAAGATTATGCGTAGTGGCGATTTTGAAAAAAATAAAAATAAACCTAATAAATCCAAAGTTGCTGTTTTAAAGAGCTGCACGCACACGCAGGCTCTTGTTTCACGACAGCAAGGCCTTTTTTCCCCTCCACAGCTCCGACCGCCGCACGCTGTTGTCGCCTGCAGTCACCATGGTCGTGTTTTTCGACGAGGTCGGTACTGTACAACCTCGGATCGGTATGGGTAAGTATTCTGGTGATGGCTCGAGCTGGGTTTTGTGATCTGGAAGTTAACTCATTGATATTTCGAATACCCATTGTATTTGGAGACAATCAATTCGACAAAGAATCAACAAGCGTTCAGTTCTATATATATTGCTAGGGTTTAAGGAGTAATTTCCGTTCTCAACTCTTTTGGATTTGGACCATGCTTGGATGTTAAAATTAAACGCACTTTATTCTGTAGTTTTTTTTTATCCACGTTGATACTTATTTTCTCAATCATAAAGCATTTATTTTTCTTTGAAATTATGCTTATGCTAGGTGGTTTTCATTATTGAATTGTTTATTTATTGTTAGTAGTCAAATTTTGGATATGAGATCCAATGTGTAGCTTTGAAATAAATGTAGGGTTGTTTATGATTCACTATTTTTCTTTAATTAATTGTTCCAAAGCAGGTTGGTCATTGAATGACCTGCTCTGTTAATTTCTCAACTATAGATATGCTTGTAAATGTATTTTAGCATATGGATTGGAGAGGTCTAATTAAAAAATGACCAACTAAGAATGTGTCGTTTTATTAAGATTAAAGAGTCTCGGTTTAATGTAAGCTTATTTAGGCTTCTCATGTTATGTATGTTTTATGTAAGTTTCCATGAAGTACTATGTTGGGATGGGCCTAGTTCTGTAAGATAGTTGTCCACTAACCTAACCTCTAGTGGCATTTTGCCTTACATGACTGACACACATAGTATCGTAGTTGGTTTAGTTTTGGGATAGGTTAATTGTTATCTTAGTTAAAATGATCTTATATGGCTCAGATGGTCTACCGTTAAAGCTCTTGATGTATCAGAGACAAGACCCAGATATTTTAAATTTCATAAGTGATAAATGTTGGTAGCTTTAGCCCTTCAAGTGGTGCTACATACTAAATATTTTACACATGCTATTGTACTTTCCTTTTTAGATGGTGCATAGACCTACGAGACACATGACGAGGGCGTTCGGCGCGACCAAAATGCTTAAAGGGTTGTTTGGGGTACTGAGTGGGTGGGTGGATTATTATAGTTGTGGAATCATTCATTCATTTTATTTATTCAAATGCTCTTTATTGTTCAGATTTACATAGATTGAGATCTCGAACTCAATTTAATTTTTTTATCCAATTTTTATTAATGCAAAGTTTCATTTAACGTTCTTGAGTTTCATTCACTGGTTTCAAAAGTTTATGCAGTCCTTACAAAATTCTTTATAGCAGTTGATTCGTTACCATAGGAAGAAATGACATTTTAGGAGTTTTTTTTCTATAATGGTTCTAGAGCTAGTTTTTCCTTTATTGTCTCAACTCCTTGGTTTTAAATAAAACCAAAGGAGTTTTGTATTTCAAATTAGACTTTGAAGAGTAGAATCTGAGTGTTGTTTATTTAAATCCTTTGCCTAGTACATGTTTCTTTGCCAATATTGCTTTAGTCTGGTATCTTTCAAGCATTCAAGTATTAGTTGGTCATCAAATTTTTACAGTGTTTCAATAAGATCAACAAGTTCTTTTATCTTTTGGCCTTCAACCATAAATAAGGTAATGCATGCTTCATCTAGCTCTCCTTTTAAGTTGATTTCATTCTGATATTGTGATTTTTGGTTTGTGTACTACAATATTTTTAAAATATAAAAACATATATTATTAAAATAATTTTCATAAAAAATAATATTTCAAAATAAACCCCCGATTAAACCCTATCATACCATTTCAAGTGTATACATAATGTGAATATTTTATAAATATTAGTATCTCATTTATATAAATAATTCATCTACCATAAAACTAAATTATAGAACTTATATAAACAGTCGATGCACTTTAGCATTTCTTCAAATGTATAAATGCTCTATAAATTCATTGTGAATTTCGAATAAATAAATAGTTTATGTATTCTACAAATAATAGCATATCAAAATACTCTTAATAAAACAATAGCACATTAAAGAGAATAAATAATCTATATTATTTATGTATAAACAAAAGCATCCAAATGTATAAATAATTCATGTACACCATAAATAGTGAAATTACAAAATTTGTGAACAATACATATAAATTTATCTTGAAATGTTATTGTTTATCAAGTATATAAATTTTAAATACAGTTGAAATATTATTGTTTATGTAGTATATTGAATATTTTTGTACAATGGCAATGCTATTGATTATTTTAGTCCTAGGCGTTTAAGTTGATTTTTTTTATTTAAAAAAATAAAATGAGGAATGCAACTGAAAAAAGAACCAAGAAATATGCCATAGAAAATAAAATGAAACAGAGAAGATTCCACCACTGCAAACATTAAGATAGATATAGAAAGGAAAAAATCAAAATTGAAAAGTAATAAGAAGGAAAAAAAAAGTAGAGAAATTAGAGGGAAAATGAGAGAAATGGAAGAAATTATATGGAAAAACAGAAACGACAAATGCAATAATAAAAACTAGGTTAAATTATAAGTTTAATCCTTAAATTTTTTTAAGTCGCTAAATTTTAAAAAGTTTTTAATAGGTCATGAACTTTTCAATTTTGTATCTAATAAGTTCCTAAATTTTAAAAAGCGTCTACTAAGTCCATAAACTTTTGGTTTTGTATCTTTTAATCACTTCAAATCCTTGATCTATTCGATATTTTTCAAAATTCATGAACATGTTGGACACGAAATTGAAAGTTTAATATACTTTTAGATACAAAATTTAATTTTATGTCCAATAGATTCGTTAATTTTAAAAATTGAATGTGTCAATGACCTATTAGATACAAAATTGAAAGTTCAGGACTTATTGACATTTTTAAAGTTTAGGGACCTATTATACACAAAATTAAAAGTTAAGGACCTGTTAGATACGTTTCAAGGACCTATTAGATACAAACATGAAAGTTTAGAGATTAAACTTGTAATTTATATTTACATTATACTATATTTAGTTACTATTTTTTTTTGTAATATTTTAATTTTTTGTATATGGTAATGAAAACGACTATTTACCTCTCATGTGGGTATGGAAAGGAAGGATGAAACTATAATACTGGGATTATGAGCAATAGTTTTGTAAATATTGAAAAAAATGGATATATTAGAGAAAAGTATATAGTCGTTGAGAGCGAGGTATTGGGCCCAGGCCCACAATCACGTAATAAGAAAGAGAAAAAGAATAATAATAAAAAAAAAGAATAAAAATGGAAAAGAGCGGGAGTGGAGGGATTATCGAGAAAATAAGATAAACTGATGAAGTCAGAGTCAGAGTGTGGGGAGTGGAGCCACGACGGGTACGAGGGTACAACGTTGTGACAGCGATGCAACACCAGCACCCCCCCTTGTACGGTCCACATCAGAAATTTTACCATTTTTCCCAAATTAAAAACGGATTTGACAGTTGACACTCTTTTTCCCCTCCCCTCCTCTCCCCTTACTTTTTCTTTTTCTTTTTTTAATTACTTATTACTTATTCTTCCTCATTCATCATTCTGTTTCAATTTTATTTGCAAAATCATCCATTTTTACCTCTTAAATTAATAAGTTACATCTCTTTTCATCCTATTAACTAACCTTAAATCTTTGTTGCAATTTTTATCTTTCATCCATTTTAGTTTTTGTTAATTTTTCACCCAATGTTGTAATACACAAGTAAATATCTATTAAAATTACTTATTAATATCAATAGTGGCAGATTTTGAATTTTTATCGAGGGAGCTTAAATATGAATTTTTTTAAAAAAAATTATAATTATCTATACAAGATTTTCTTATAAATATTATATAAAGTAAAAAGGGGCTCGACTTTAACTAAATTCACCCCTGGATATCAACAAAATTTAAGTCTTGCACTAACTTAATTCTCATTAATGTGTAAAATCAATGATGGGATAAATTTTTCAAAAACTCAAAATTTTAAGTAAAAGTTCGTTTGATTACCATTTGATTTTTTAATTCTTTAATCTTTTAAAATTAAGTTTATTTTATGTAAGTTTCATTTTACTAAAGAAAATATTTAAATTCTTAGCTCAATTCTAAACCTGAAACAAATTTTTAAAAACTATCTTTTTTTTTTAGTTTTTAAAATTTGGATTGGTTTTTCAAAATATGCCTAGAAATAAATAGCAAAAAAATTAAATTTATGAGTGGAAATAATATTTATAAGTTTAATTTTTAAAATCAAAAAATAAAATGTTTATTAAATAAACCTTAATTTGTGGGATTTTTTTTTATGTCAACTTGTGTTCATTTGTGCGTGATATATATGTCATTAAATGCACATAGAATATTTTCTTGGTTGATAATTTTTAAACTAAAAAAATTCAACAAAAATTTAACTTCATGTGGTTTTTTATGGTATTATTTAAGTTTAAGATGTAATTTATTTAAATTAAAAGCTTAGGATAAAAATAAGCATATCTATCAAGTTCAAGATTAAAAAAAAAAAAAGATAAAAAATTATTTTGGTTCTCTATATTTTGAATTTTGTTCCGCTTATCTACTTTCAAATATATAATTTTAATTCATGTATTTTTAATAAAAACTTAAAATTAGTCTATACTATTAGTTTATTATTAATTTTTTTAAAAATAAAAATAGTTTCGAATAACTTTTCTTTTATAAATTAAAGTAGGTTTACATTATGCATTTTCTTGTATTAAAATTATTATGATTATTTAACCAATTTTGATCAACACAAAAAAATAACTTTAAATTTATCATAGAAACCAAATTTAAGTTTATTAAAAGTATAGAGACTAAAATTTGACAGTGCATAGATTAAAATGGAATAAAGTCTAAGTATACAAAACTAAATGATATTTTAACCTTAAGAAATGATGATTTTTTTTTTGGAAAACTAAAACATGATTTAAATATTTTATATTAAGATATGAGATACATATAATATAATAAAACAATCGATAATTCAAAGTCACCTTGACGCACAGTTCTCCACGCGAAGTCGCCCTCTGATGTTCTGTTCGACTGTTCCCAAACTTCGAAACTAATTTTCCCATTATTGGAAAGTGCATAGATTTTCTCTTCTTTTTTCTATTTTTCATTTTCCTTTTTCTAATTATATATTTTTATTTTCTTCTTTCCCCATCACTTCTCAATCCAATTATCGTTGTTATTATTATTTTTATATTATATTTTATATCACAGGTTTACAATCACAACAACCATTGAATCTCTTGTCAATTTTTTTATTAATATTAATCTATTTCAATGTGAACTGGGCAAGTTGATTTGACTAAATTTGTTGGCTACTTTAATTCCCATTCAACCTTAAAAATAATATTTTAATAGATTGGATATATTTTTAGCTTTTGTCATAAGAATAGGTTTAATTGATTTTTACTTTTCTTTAATTGATGTATGACTTTGCTTTTAGCCTAAATTAACTTTAAAATTTACCTCATTATATTTACATATACGTTTTTAATGGACCACCAAAAAAGTTTGAGAGAGACACATGTTCAGAAATTTTGACGTAATCTGTAAAGAATAATTTCTATTTTTGTTTAATTAAAATTTTTTTAATCAAAAGTTCAAAGAACTAAATATCAGCATCTTTATAGACCTAAGATTTAAATGCTTCTTCATATCTTTATAATATTATATGCTTAAAGAATGATCGATACTTTTTCTTTTTTTATACAAAGGTCAATGCTTAATAATTTATTTTTTCTAACTAAAGTTTTAAGTTTTGAATTATGTTTACCAAACTTTTACACTTTATTTTCCATTTTATGGTTGATTTCTTATAGTATATTTATTTTAGGAGAATTTTCAAAATTTTCTATGAAGTTAGCAAGTAAACCAAGTTTTATTTGATCCTTCAATTTCATCCCAATAATTCATCCCAATAAACTTTAGATTCGGGTAAAAATAATGTAAAAATCTCTTAGAATTCAATAATTTTAATGAAAATCAAGTTTAAAATTAATTTTCTACTTTTAAAAACAAGTAATAGTTTTTTAGAAATAATTTTCACAACAAAATAAAAAGAAATAATAGTAATTTCTTTTACATGATTAATATTTCTCAGTTAACTTTTTTTTATAACTAGTAATTGTTTTGGACATAAGTTAATTTTAAATTTAATAAATAGACATAAAAATTAATAGGTTAAAATCGAGCATATCTCAAATGGTATAAAGTATGGGCTTATGACCACAAGATTGTAGGTTTAAATTCCCTCAATTCCAAATATTGTTGAAGTAAAAAAGGAAGTAAGATAAATGATAGAAAATATCCCTTTACCATTAAATTTGGATGAGAAATGTTAAAATTTAATTTATACCCTTCACCTTTCAAAGAATTTTAAATATATCCTTACTGAAAACCTTTCTTTTTTTCTTCCTCTCCTTACAAATTCTTACTCCATAAAAATTAATATAAAACTTTGTTTATAAAGAGTATATGCAATAGAATACTAGATGAAAACAAAATTTGAGATCTAAGTTTTTCTTTTTAAAAGTGTGAAGAAGATAAGTGGAAGAAGAAAAAAATATAAGTTTTTTTTTCTTTGTCCTCTCTATGTTTGTGTCTTCGGTGATAAACAAGAAATTAATGTGGTTTTTAATTACAATAAATGAATGGTGAAAGAAGAGGATTTTTTTTTTTTTTGGTATTTGAGAGTTGAAAGAGAGTTATAGAATTATGAAATTTGGGTTCTTGGAGCTTAATTGGCCAAAATGTTGCCACAATAATAAACTTGAAGAAGAAAGCGAGTTTGATCTAGTTTACAAGGTTAATAAAAAAATTTAATACGTGATTATTTCTTTTTAATATTTAAGAAGTGTTAGAATTAAAGTGTAAGTCCTATTTTTAGTTCCTAGTTAGGATTATTTTAATGTAATCCATGAACATTCAAAGTATATGTTTTAGTCTCTAAATTTGTAGACTTATTCTCTTTTATCTATGAAATTTCAAAATGTCTATTTAAATCTTTAATTTTTTTAAAAAAGTGACTATTTAGGTCCTAAGGTCCGGTTTGATAATTTTTGGTTTTTGTTTTATAAAAATTGTACTTATTTTCTTATTATTTCTCTACAATAGTTTTCATGTTTCATATATTGGTTCTATCTTTCTAATAAAGCACTTGAATTTTATCTAAATTCCAAAAACAAAAATAATATTTTTGGAAACTACTTTTTTTTTTTTCAAACTTGGCTTGGTTTTGAAAAATACATCTAAAAAAGTAGATAAGAAACATGGAACACCATGGGTGGATGTAACGACCCTAAAAATCGAGACGAGCCTCGTTAGGGAAGTTACTCGCCACACCATTCGGTAGAAATTTCAAGTGACATAATCGAAGGAATGACAATCCTCATGCTGTGAAAGACGATCGAATCGTCGTGGTATCGTTATGCAATTCGTTTTTTTAAAATTAAACTATCTAATAGTATTAGGCTAAACATGCTAATTGAGAAAGAAAAATTAGTAAGTTAGAACCACTTACTTGTTGAAAACCGTCTTCAAGATTTCTTCCTCCGATCACGAACTCTTCGTGTTCTCCTCAATGATCTCAAACTCCTCGAACAATCCCAACGAACGGACACCTCCACTCGATTACTCGGTTGTTCTACTTTAGGTAGAAGGAAAATGGTGGAATTCTTCTTTTGGTGTAGGGAGGAGAATTTGAGAGAGATTTGTGTTTGAGAGAGAATTTGATTTGCTTTTGGAGAGAAAATCCAAAAATGAGCAAATGCTTAATGAACCCTTCTTGCAAAGGAGTTTATATAATGGTGATAGGTGGAGTTGAAATCTCCACCTATTTACCATTTTACCACAACCATAAGTTATGCAAATCATATTTGCATAACCACTCTCATATCTCATTTTACAAATCACATTTGTATTATTGTGGATTTTAAATTGAATCACATTAAATTTAATTTCTCTCAATCTAATTTCTCCAAATTAGCCATAATTCAACAATTAGGCTAACCTATAGTTTATTATGAATCTCATTCACATTAAACTATATAATATATAATTCATATCTCATATAAACGACATAATTACCCTTAGTGAACTTGAATGCTTGAAATTCACACCAAAAATGTAAACCTTCTATTAATCCATTTTGAGCCAACCGAGGACCTTATGGACCTACGATGTCGAGCTCAATGATCAGAGACTAACTTTGTCAAACTCTTTGACTCGGTTAATCAACATTCATTAGCTACGGTAACACTCCACTAAAACTCGTGAGTTGCACTCACGTCAATGTAAGACAAGTTGTGTCCACCGATATAACCAATACCCATGAGTCGACCCTTCACGGTTGTTCGTGAGACAACTTCTTTGGGTCAAATTCTTTATTTTACCCACGTGTCTACTTCTTGCTCCTTAAGTCCCCATTGCTCCTCTAATGAACAACAACGTTGTAATGGTCCAACCATACACAACACCCCTCGTGCGGTGAGAGGGTGGGCGCTGGTGTCAAGTCACGGAGACAACACTTAAAAGGAACAACCCCTCTAGCTTCCCTAAAGGCGAGGAGCAGTGAATTCCATCTCACGTAGTTAAGTTCCCGACTCACTACTTGGTCCGCTCCATGAGAAGATAGGCATATATAGGGCGATAAGCGTGACCACCCTCACCCATACTAGTCAAAGGGCGGACCCCCTGATCACAGAGTCCGTAACACGCTTAGGATTCGTCCGAGTCACTAATGGTCATCTACGAAGTTATTAGTCCCTTACTGTGCGGTGTTACATCAGTAGGTCTAATAATTAACGATCCGGTCTTGTACAATCTCATTGTATGCAGGATGCCCTCACTCGCATGTCAACCACATGAACGAGTCAGATCAGCTCGTTTGTATCTAATACAAATCGGGTCATCCACAACGTATCGAGGATTAGGTCTCTAACCCTATCCATATACTGTAGATCGTTCGGGTCATTAACTCGAACGTGATCCTCCCTGTGTGTCCACTACACACCATTCAAGTTCTAGTTCTCTCATATATTTAATGACCCTGGAGCTTAGTTTATTTTACAAAGTTTGTAAAATTTGCGAGACACAAAATGATGAAATAAATAGCTTTTATTAATTTCAAATGTTAAATTTACAAACTAAACGAGATTGGGACATACATCCCAACAAACTCCCACTTGGACTAAGCTAGTGGAGCAAATACATTTCTCAAATGTACAATAATTACAATGAAGTAATATAATAAACTAGGGTATTGAATACAGTTTATAATTCTCCCACTTGCCTAGTAGTCGGGAAGCACTCTCGAAGACCTAGACTCTCTAGGTGACCCTCAAACACCTTAGCCGTGGGGGGCTTTGTAAATGGATCGACAACATTGTGCTCGTGTGCTATCTGCGTGGTGATCCGCGTCATGCAGCGGTGCACAATCTCCCGTGTCGAGGTGATACTTAAGCGCAATGTGTTTGCCTCTCTTATGGCTCAGAGGCTCTCTGCAGTTGGCTATAACACCACTTGTTGTCACAAAGCGATGTGATTGGCAAGTTCATATTTGGAACAACTTTCTAAGCCAAACGACTTCCTTTGCGACTTCACAAGCGCAACATACTCGGCTTCCATAGTGGAATCAACGATGTATCCTGCTTGATCCTTCGCCATACTACAACTCCTCCATTCGGAATGAAGGTTGACCCCAAAAGTGGATTTCCTAGAATCCTTATCGATGCGAAAAGTCGAATCTGTGTATCCCGTGAGGATCAAATCCCCAACCGCCATACACTAAGTCAGTAGTTCCTCGTTCTCCTACGATACTTGAGGATTTCCTTTACACGGTGTCCCGATGATCTAATCACGATTGGATTGATATCTCTGAGACAATCCCTCTTGCATATACAGGATGTCGGGCCTAGTACACAACATCGCATACATCAAAGCCTCCTGCAAAGAAGCATAGGGGATCCGTCTCATATCCTCAACCTCTTGAGGAGTTTTAGGACATTGATTCTTAGGCAGGTGAACCCCATGCACAAAGGCGACAAACCCTTCTTGGAGTTTTGCATCTTATATCTAAACAACATCTTGTCAATATAAGATGCTTGAGACATGACCAACGTTACGTTCTTGGGTTACGGACTATCAGTTACCTAGAACATCACGTGCTTCTCCCAAATCTTTCATTTGGAATTGCAAAGCTAGCCATTTCTTTACGTCGATGAAAATCCTACCTCATTCTAATGAGAAGGATATCATCCACGTACAATATCAAATCGGCGACGCGCTTTGTCGACGATTTTCTTGTAGGCGCAAGGCTCGTCAACATTCTCGATCAAAGCCATAAGATTTGATTGCCTCGTCAAACCTTATATTCCAAGACCTCGAGGCTTGTTTCGATCTATAAATGGACCTATGAAGCGAAAAACCTTTTGCTCTTGGTCTTGGGTTATGAACCCTTTGGGTTGGTCCATGTAGATGGTTTCGTCTAGGTTGCCATTCAGAAAGGCGGTCTTGACATCCATCTGCCATACCTCATAGTCATAATATGCAGCAATGGCCAGAAGGATCCTAATCGACTTTACCATGAAAACAGGTGAAAAGGTTTCCTCATAGTCAACCCCTTCAACCTGGGTAAAATCCTTTCCCACTAGTTGTGCTTTGAAGGTATGCACCTTCCCATCTATGCCACGTTTACGCTTGTTGATCTATTTGCAACCTATAGGTTTTACCCCATCCGGTTGATCCACAAGCTCCCAGACAGAATTGAAATACATCGACTTCATTTCCTGGTCCATAGCTTTAATCCATTCGTCCTTGTCAACGTCTGCCATTGCTTGATCATAGGTCAATGGATCCTCGTAGTCATCATCAGGGGGACGACTTGAGTTTCAGCTAAACCCATGTAACGTTCAGGCTGTCTCATAACCCTCCCACTACGTCGAGACATTCCCAACTCTTGGGAATGGACTTGACTAGACGTGATAGGCTCAACAACACTTGTTGATGTACTAGCCTCATCAATCAACCCTAGGGTTTGCAACATTGTCTTAATTTCTCTATAAATACAACATGTTTTGCTCTTTGCAAAGAGTGCCGAAAATTGATAGAATTTTTACCTAAATTCGAAATACACACTCTAAGGGGAGAAATAAGAGCATTCCTTGGGAGCTAAAACATTTGTGGAGGCTCGAGATTGTGAGCCAGGAGCTCAAGGCGAGGGGCCAGACGCCGGCACATCGTTTATTTTGATGGAGATCTAATCACCTTGACCAGCGGAAACGTGTTTGAGATCGTAATTTGCTTGATTGTTTTAGTTGAAACAAAAACCAATGCATTGACAAAAACTAAACAGAATAAACATGCTTTTTAATCTAATTAAACATGGAGGTTTTAGATGCAAACATGCTTAAATTAATATAACAATTAAACTAATAAAAGGATAATTGGATTACCTTTGTAGTTTAGCGAACAAAGAACTCCTCGCTCCTTTGTTCAAAGAACTCAAGAACTTCAAAAGTTCTTTTTCACCAACAGAATACCACCAGCAGAGAGCACCTTCTATGTCTCCTCGAGTTCTACTTAGACCTCTCCTTTGTGGGAAGGATTCCAACAATTTAGAAGAATTGGGAATTAGAGAGTGAGTGAGAGTATTCTTGCAGAGAGAACTTTTCCCAAAAATACGGATCGATCATCCTTGTCCTTGAACCCCTTCTCTCACATGTAAAACTATTGATGAGGAGAAGAGCGGAGGTTAGTGGGAACGATATCTGGATGACACGTTCCCTTATTTTATTATTAAAATAATAATAATAATAAAATCAAATTAATTAAATCAAATTTAATTACTAATTTAAATCATATTTAAATAAAATAAATAAAATATCATATATTTAATTTGGATTAAATCTCATTTAATAATATTACCCACTTTAACCTATAGTTTTAAGGTACATCATATGCACATTAAATTTTAACTTATAGTTTTCAAATATGAATCACATTCATATTTGAATTTAACATTTAAACTCTTTCAAATATTTAATTCTCTCACATAATTTAATATGAATCATATTCACATTAAATTTATAATATATAGTTCCAAAACTATATATTATATCGTATCCATATACATCAAATATATTCCCTAATGAATTTGAACATTTCAAATTCAAATGATCTAAGAACCCTTTACGAGCTGAAAAGGTAGACCTAATGGACCTAGAGATCGGAAGCTCCAACGATCTGAGATTGCTCGGTTAATCTCATTACCTCCCAATCAACATTCGTTAATCTGCAGGAAACACTCCACTAAAGTCCCGCATGAACCGTGCACTCTCTCACTCGCTGAGATATATTTCGTGTCCATGAATATTGACCAATAACGACAAGTCAATCCTTCACGAATGTTAAGTAACACCAGTGGGTCAAATTACCGTTTTATCCCTAGGTTACATCTTGTGCCTTAAGTACCAGTGCTCTTCTAATGAACAATTTGTTTGTGGTCCTACCAACACAGAGTCCCTCTCGGGCCAATGAGAGGTGGACCCTTTATTCAAGTCTCGGAGACACCACTTAAGGGAACATTCCTCTACTTACCCTAGTAGCGGGAAGGAGTGAATTCCATCTTGCTAAGTTAAGTTCCCGGTAGCTCACTCGGTCTTGTCTCCAGAAGGTAGGCATATTGAGTCGTGAATCGACCCACTCACACCCATACTAGTCAAAGGGCGGTCCCACTGCATGACAGGAGTTAAGTAACTTTCTTCGGTGATTGAGATCAAGTTGCCTGAGGTCATCGTAGTGAAATAGAAACCTAACTAGTCAACGGAGTTCTGACTAGAGGTTGCTATATTTGCGTGTCCTATCTTATGTAATCTCATTACATAGGATATTCCCACTCACATGTCATCTACGAACACGTTAGGATCACAATGTTTGCATCAAATACAAAGTGGGCCACATCCATAGTTTTACGGTGGTAAGGTACCCAAACCTTATCCCTAACTATAAACCACTTTAGGTTGTATCTCGGCCCGAGATCCTTTATATGTACACTACATTCGATTAAAGATTCATATAACAACCTTGGATGTTTAGTTTATTGGATTTAGGGTTTAAATAAAGGCAAACTCGTAGATAACGAACAATAACTCTTTATTGAAATAATAACACTTTATTACATTTAATTAGAACATAATTATAAACTACGAGTTTTAGGGCACAAATCCCAACAAACTCCCACTTGAACTAAAACTCTAGTGGGGTACATCATAATCTAAAGCAGTTAGGTTACAGAGATAGAAATACAATAAACTAGGGCATCCATATACCCCATTACATATCTTCCACTTGCCCACTAGATTAGCCTATGTACATATCTAAGTAGGCCAGGACTTTCCGGATGACCCTCGAACATTTTAGCCGTGAGAGTCTTTGTGTAAGCAGATCAGCAATATTATGCTCAAAGGCGATCTTACGTGATCGTCACATCTCCTTGTTGCACTATTTCTCATATCAGGTGATACTTCCTCTTGATGTGCTTACCTCGCTTATGGTATGGTTGCGAGGTTCCTTCAAATTAGCTCCACTTTGCACTTTGTTGTCATGAGTATAAGGTGATGGGAGATTCCATATTTGGAACAACTTCCAAATCGATGAGGAATTTCCTTAGCCAAACAACCTCTTTGCATTTGTTTTCACAAGTAGCGACATACTCAACCTCCATCCGTGGAGTCGGCGATGCATCCTTGCTGATACTTCGCCATACTATAGCTCCCAGTTAAGAGTGGCCCGATCCGATGTGGATTTTGAGAATCCTTATCGGTGCGAAAATCGATCAGAATCGATGTATCCGATGAGATCAAATCCTTGAACCCATACACAAGCGTATAGTCCTCGTTCTCCTAAGATATTTGAGGATATTTTTAAGCGTTGTCGATGGTCTAACCGCCAGTTGGGTGATACCTACTAACTATTCCCCTTCGCATAACAAATGTCCTCGTGCATAACATAACATACATTAAGCTACCTCTTTGTAGAGGCATAGGGAATATGTCTCATATCCTCAACTTCTTGAGGTGTCTTGGGACAACTTGTTCATTGAACAAATGAACTCCATGCACGAAGGGTAATAAGCCCCTCTTGAAATGCATCGAATACAGGGATAACATTTTATCGATATAAGGCGTTTGAGAGATAGTGCTAGCGTTACGTGCTCGCGATTCTGAAGATCTGAATCCCGAGAACATATTGCGCCTCTCTCCAAATCTTTCATTTGGAATTAGGTCGCCAACCAATTCTTTATGTCAGATGGGGTATCCTACATCATTCCCAATGAGTAGGATATCATCCATATAAAGTACTAAAAAAGCTACTTTGTCGTTGATAATCCTCTTGTAAACACAAGCCTTCATCAGCGTTTTGGTCAAAGCCATAAGACTTGATCGTAGTATCAAATCTTATATTCCAAGATACTGGACGCTTGTTTCAACCCATAAATGGATCGATTGAGCTTGCAAACTTTTGCTCGACCTTGGGCTATGAACCCTTCGCAATTTGAGACATATAGATGCTCTCGTCAAGATTACCATTCAAAAGGTAGTCTTGACGTCAATTTCTAAATTTCATAATCATAAAACGCGCTATGGACAAGAGTATCCTAATAGACTTCAACATAGCAACAGGGGAAAAAGTTTCTTCATAATCAACTCCTTCCCTTTGGGGTAAAACCCTTTGCTACAAGTCTAGCCTTACAGTGCCTGCACTTTAGTGCATGCATCTCTTTCTCTTATTGATCCATTTACACCTATGGGTCTAAATCCCTTCGAGGTTGGTCTACAAGTTCCATCTTTGAATTGAAGTCCATTGACTCCATTTCAAGGTCCATGGCTTTGATCCATTGGTCCTTATCTCGTCATTCATCGCTTTATTTATAAGACAATGGATCTTCTACGCTGTGTGTCGGGTATGACAACTTGAGTTTCATTAAACCAAGTAGCGGTCGGGTTAGGAAACAACCACTCCCCTTTGCGTCGAGACATTCCCAGCGATTGAGAAGGGCGAGGCGACTTGAGAGTCTTTGGTTCCTCCATCGACTCTTGATGAAGGTCGAAATTGATCAACAACTCTTGTTGGTTCAATGTAGCTTCATTTAAGTACTAATTTACTATGCGGTTTGTGGTTCCTCACGTGATCTTCCTCCAAGAGCGTGGCGTTTGTCGATACAATCACCTTGTTTTCTTGTGGGTCGTAGAAAAGAGACCACCTCTGCGTTTCTTTGGGATAGCCAACAAATTGGCACAATCTTGAATGAGGTTCGATTTCTTTGGGTTTGTCACGAGCACATGTGTCGGACATCCCAAATCCTAAAGTGTTGTAAACTAGGTTTACGCTCCTTCCACAGCTCAAAAAGGTGTTTCTAAAAGCGTTTTTGATGGAACAATGTTCAAGATTTGAATCATCTCTCTGCGTATCCCCAAAAGCTGAAGAGCAATTGAACATAGCTTATCATAAGCGAACCATGTCCAACAAGGTTCTATTTCTCCTTCGACACACCATTTTGTTGTGGTGTATTAGGTCTTGAGAGTTGAGATTTAATTCCATGTTCTATCATATAGTCTGGAATCTCAAATCCATATACTCTCCACCTCGATCGGATCAAAGTGTTTTAATGGTTTTCCTAATGCATTCTCTACTTAAGCCTTATACTCTTTGAACTTTTCAAGAGCCTCGGACTTGTGATACATTAGATATAGATAACCATACCTCGAATAATCATCTATGAAAGAGATGAAATATTAAATACCTCCTCGAGCTTTAACATTCACCTGGATCACAAAGATCCCAAATGTACAAGTTCTAAGGGCTCTATGGCTCTGTAACCTTTTCCGAGTAAAAGGTCGGCTTGGTCATTTTACCTTCCAAGCAAGACTCATAAGGCGGTAAAAGAATCATCTTCTAACTTGTTTAGAAGTTCATTCTTAGAGAGTCTCTCAATCCAGGTTGAGATTAATATGACCAAGTCTAAGATGCCATAAATAGGTATTATTATTTGAAGAAATTCTTTGCCTTTTACTTTGAGTGTACGGCGTTCTTAAACATCTCATGATTTAAAATTGCTTTAGTTTGATTCGGTTTAAGTACATACTTTTTTGGGTTTTATGTCCTAAAACTCGTAGTTACATGTAAAGCCCCATGTATATTCTATATCACAATAAAGTTGTTATTGAAATTTATTCGATAAAGGTGTTATTGACTATTGTGTATTGTGTAACCTTAATCCAATAAAGAACCCTTGGCTATAGGATGAATACTTGAAACTTTATGTGTGACATAAAAGTGGATCAAGTTCAAGTTATAGCGAGAGACAATCTATAGTATAAGGATAGGGTTGGGTACCTTATCATGGGGACACTATGGACGCGACCCACTTTAGTAGAGAACAAGCGATGTGATCCTAAATCGTTCATGTGGAGACATGTGAGTGGGGCGCCATGCAATGAGTTTGCATAAAGTGGGACCGCGCAATAGTCGCTTAGACTTTATAACTCCGTTCTTGTCTTAATCGACTATATTCATCAGATGACCTAGGTAACTTTCGATCTTAATCACAGGCGTTCTATGGACTCCTTTTATTGAATTATCCTTAGATTTGCATGGGTGAGTAGTAGCTCGAGGCTGCAGGACTCAATAAGCTTTGCCATTTCGGGGGATAAAATCGAGTAGATAGTTGGGAACATAGTTACGCAAGATGGAATTCACTCTACCAGCTTTACGGATTAGTAGAGAGTTGTTCCCTTAAATCTTGACTCACGGTCTTGAACAATGGGCCCACCCCTCTCATTGGCCCGAGAGGATTCGGTTTCTTTGGTTGGACCACAAACCAATTGTTCATTGGAGGATCGGTGGGACTTAAGGAACAAGAGAGGTAATTACTGAGGCAAAAGCGGTAATCTTGACCCAATTTGTAATTACGAACGACCTGTGAAGGATCGACTTACTAATCATGGTTATATCAAGTGGGCGAGAAATATATCTACGGTGAGAGAATCGACCCTTTGGGCTTTGGTGGAGTGTCCCCAGATGGTTAACAGATGTTGATTAGCTAGGCTAAAGAGTTTGGCCAGGTTATTCTCGTATCGTTGAAGCTCATGATCACATGAGTCCATTAGGTCCTCCTTACTAGCTTGGACTAAGCCTTGTAACATTTTGAGAGAAAAGAATTTGAATTGTTCAAATTCGAGTTTGAAAGAAAGCGTTAATTATATGTGATATATTTAACTAATCATAAGCTTAATTATGAATTAAACTATGATTAAAAAGAGTGGATATATTTAAATATGATTTAAATATTAGATCGGTTTATTGCATGAATAAAGATTCATGTTCGGAAAAAGCGATCGGGATTGGACAATTTATTTAATTTAATATTTAATATTAAATTAAATTAATTAAATTAATTAATTTTTGAATTATTTAATTAATTAAATTAATTTTAATTTAAAATCAATTTAATATTGATTTTTGAATTAAAATTAAATGAAAATTAGAAATTTTCTTGAATTTTCATAAAATCCAATTTACAACTTGCTCAAATCCCTCTCATCATCAAATTCACTAAAATTACCACCTCCAATCTCAAACCATCCTCATCACACTTGAGTTGTCACTCAAATGAAGCTTAATGAAGCTTTATTTAATGGTGATTTGAGGTGTTTTGAGTGAATTTTCAGAAATTAAAAGAATTCACGTTTTGTGACCTTTAAGGTCTTTTCTTCCAAATTCTCTTAACCTAGGATCCCACAATCCGTTCTAAGGCCTGAGGATAGTAAAGAAGACTCTAACGGTTGTCCACGAAGTGTTCGTGTTGAAATCCATCCACCGGGTGAAGAGAATTTGATCTTCAAAGTTGAGTTTTCTATTCCTCTGTTTTTCCAGCTTTGAGCATGCATTTTATTTTACAAAATTGATCAACTTAGAGTGTTCAAGATCCAAAATTGCTTCCGTTTTCTTAATCTAGACTCTTTCACATACAAGCCGTTTTCTAACTTAGCACAACAAATATTGACACCTTTCTTTGAAATGAACGCTTAGACTAGCGGGTTACGAACTCCTGTCTGCGAGGGTTTATCCTTAGACTAGTATGGGTGAGAGTGGCCAAAGTTGTCGACTCAATATGTCTACCTTCTCAGGGGCGAAACCTCGTGGGGAGCTGGGAACTTAACTCCACGAGATGGAATTCACTGTTCCCTGAGCTAGGGGAAATTCAGATAGGTTTTTCTCTTGAGGTTGAATCCAGGTCTTGAATAATAGGGCTCCACCCTCTCATTGTCCCGAGAGGGACTTTGTTTATGATAGGACCATAAACTAGTTGTTCATTAGAGGATCATTGGTATTTAAGGAGCAAGAGGTAATCATAGGGATAAAACGGTAATTTGACCCAACTGTGATTACGAAAAACTTGTGAAGGGTCAACTCATGGGCATTGGTTAAATCAATGGACACAACTTGTCTCACAGGTGAGGAGAGTGCATTTACGAGTCTATAGTGGAGTGACTCGTAGTTTGTCACACCCTCTCTCGAACTACTCACTATTTAGCCCGAAAGGCGACGTGGAAGCCAATGCAGGACATTGTTTACCTCTTAACAATACACTGTTGACCTGTTTTACCCGATAAACATACTATGTTCACATATGAAATACTTTAACATAACACAACTGAAACTTGAAACTACTAAACATACATAAGGAGAAACACTTCTTAAGTCTCTCTTGAAAACTAAAAAAGCGGGCAAGAGCATCGGAACCACAAACACCAAACCATTAATTACACAACCACAACCTCAAAGCACATACAACTATAACTACATAGTCCCTCAAAATTAACTTCAACACTTCATGGACTTGCTATTATACACACCACCCACGTACAAAATATCAAGCTCGTGGAGCTTCTAGTAGACTATGGCGGATGTTAGAGCCTTTGGGAGCTCAATCTCTACCGAAAAGTTTGAAAACACCGAAAGAATGAGCTATGAAGCTCGTTGGTGGATGAGTTTAAGATCTAATAATTCATAAATCATATCACCTGGAAACTTATGAGCATATGCATCTGTAATCAAGCGTTAGAAATACACGTGTAATCATAATAGTTTTTTAGAAATCTAGCAAGTACGTCATTAAAATCTCGCAGAAGACATATCGATACTACTAAACATTTAAAAATGTATGACAATCTACGTTGTGTGAGACACGCCCAAAGATACAACCAACGTTTACTCTACGATGTAGTGGGGCGCCCAATACTCACGGCAGAAGAAGATTGTTATCACGCGGTACACTCAACGTCGACAACAGAAAAATGACACAATGTGCACACACGGTGCTATATAGCCTCTGCTCAATGTCTCGATCATTTACTCATTCAAGACTCAGAGAAAAACACATAAAAATATTTGAACATGCATGCTTATCTTTTCTTTACGTAAAACTCAAGCTTACTCAAATTTCATAAAAAGCGGAAATCTTTAAATCATACTTGCTAGTACATACTTGCTCGAAATCATAACATTTTCATAAATTTTGACAATCAAGAACATATGCTCACGTATAAATTTCATCAACACATTTAGGCTCACAACGAGCACTTGAAATCATTTCTTAGAGAATATGAATACTCATAAACATGTGTTCAAAGGAAAACAATAAGCATTGAAACCACTTTCATTCTAGCAAAACTTGTATTTCTTAAAGCATAATTCAAATATAACGATCGTTTTGAAAGTTCGCTTTGTCACGCACAATGTTAGAACTAGAACCTTGACCCATATACTCGACCTATTTCCTCTTGGCCTATCAAACAAACCAAAACCAAGCATTAGAATATCGAGCTCATGAATTTCAACCTTAAAATTACAAAAAACCACTCTATCATTTTTCCAAAGATTTTATAGATTTCATGCCCGATTTTAGACAATCATAACTTCTTCATTACTTAGCCAAAAATGATGTACTTTATACCAAACTCTTTCTTTTGAATCCTCTAAAAGCATATGAAGAAATGAAATTGAGATTCCCAACGGTTTGTTCGAACATACCTCAAAAGCGTCTTCCCTAAAAACAAACTTCGCTATTCCATATTCGCGTTTCCTCTTTCGTGAATCCGGAAATTGACTCGAAATTTTAAACATCTTCCAGTCGATTTCTACTCACGAGTTCTTCATGAAAGTTGTTGAAAATTCAATAATATTTTTCAACCATACCTATTAGAGTTTCTGAATCCAACTCTACAGATCAGCACACGACCAAAAAAGGACTTCTCTAATTTGAAAGCAAATTCTCTCTCTTCCTTCCTCTTCACAAATCAATAACTTAAGATCCGAATTTGCTCGAGCTTTCTTCATGAATTTTATTAAAAAAATGAATTAACTTTCAAGAAAATCAAACCTCAACTCTAATCCCTTCTTGTTGAGCTCAAAATGATCAAAATATCGAGCATGGTTGAATTGATCATAGAAATTCCATGGAACTTGAGTAACTCTCTTTCTCTCTCTCTCTTCTTCAATCCCAAAACCGGAACCCTCTTCCCCTATTCTTCCTAAGTTCTCTCCCCACGAAGGCTCCTCTTTTACTTGATAAAATTCATAAAGCAAATGGAGAGAAGATGGGTTTAAAAACATAAAGAAAAAGGTAGGCGGTGGGCCTTTTTTTTTTTTGTCATTTTCCCACTTTACTTTTTCTTTTTTCTTTATTCTTTCCTTTATCTCTTTCTTTCTTTTTCTTTTCTTTTAAAAACAAAACCAAATATTTAAACATTTCATTTCTTCCTTTCTTTTATTTTTTTGTAAGAAAAATTTCAATGAGAGATCTCGGGTTTACATAGTTAATGAATGTTGGTCAAGGTGGTCAAAGAGTTTGATGATTGCCACCTCGTATCATTGGAGCTCATGCACTACTATAGGTCCATTAGGTCCCGCCGTTGACTCAACATGAATATATCGAGGTATAAAGTTTTGGAGCGAACTTGAAGTGTTCCATTCAGAAATGAGAGTTATATCGGTTATATGTGATATAATCTATAATATATACTTTGTGTGAATATGATACATAATAAACTATATATACTATATTTGGATTAATTTCAAATATTGTTTTAGTATGAAATTGTTTCATATTAAATACTAGAGAATATAATTGAATTGATAGATATACAATTGAATGTGATTCAAATTGTATTTTGATTTACATATTGCACATATTATGGAGAAAATGGGAGTGGATGGAGAAGTTCCTCCATCCTCACTCATTATAAATAAAGTGTCTTTAGATACACTTAGAAGGTTGAATGCTCATTTTTGGAAATAGAGATTTCCATATCTCATAACTCTCTCAAATCTCTCTCTAGAAACTCTCCCCTTTCTCCAAAAAGAGATCTTACCATCTTCCCCTCTCTAGAGGATAGCGAAGAAGATCTTGTGGAAGTGTTAGAGAATTCTTATTCGGGCCCGATCATTGAGATCGAG
Organism: Trichosanthes cucumerina; assembly: GCA_036507285.1. Lineage (NCBI taxonomy): Eukaryota > Viridiplantae > Streptophyta > Magnoliopsida > Cucurbitales > Cucurbitaceae > Trichosanthes > Trichosanthes cucumerina. The sequence continues at coordinate 2,082 of JAYKKG010000024.1, read as the reverse complement.
AGCAATTGGAGAAGGATTACAAGAAGAGGCTTCTCAAAGGTAAATTTCATCTTCTCCCTATTGCTTAACCCCATTTTATGTTTTTGTGCTAAATTCTATAAACGTAATTGTGGGTAAAAGCGATTCCAGCGCTTTTGCTACTGATGAGATCGATCCCTTGATTGGTATCGAGCCTTTGTTGCTCCCAATTACATTGTGAATTTCACAAAAATTTAGGTGTGTTGCTTTCAATTTCATGAGATGAATGTTAGTTTTGCAAAATAGATGTTTACATATTTTAGCACTTAGATTTACATTTTTTCAATGAATCGTTCAATGTGAGGTTCGTTGTTTGGGCAAATTTTAATGTAAATCAGTCCTGTAAAGTCCGTGTTGTTCGTGGCAAAGGAGTTGTTGTGAAGAAGCAGAAAGCAAAAACAAGCAAGAACAGGAAGGTGTTATGTTATGTCCAGAGGGCGTCGAGACGCTATCACGGCAACTTCTCCGCGTTATGCGTGTGGTTGGTGGGTTGCAGGGGATACAATGTTGAGGCGTTGTGTGCATGACGCCATGAGGCTGTCCGGAGTGGAGGCGTGCAGCGCATAATTTTTATTATTTTTATTTTTAATTTATTTATAAATGAAGTTATAATTAATATAATATGATTATATTAATTTTAATTAATTTTAGGGGTGTCAAAATGTAGTCTATTTTTTTCTATTTATTTTATGCAATTGTTGTATGAAATATTATGTGTATAATGTATGTCATTTAGATTAAAATCTCACCTTAGGTTAAGCATAATCATGCCTCATTTTATATTATAAGATGTTATATTATATAGTATGCATGTTTAATTAATATAAATGTTATATTAATTTTATGAAAGCATTAAGCATGAATATTTCATATGATGAATATGTTATGAATGTATAATTATTCATGTGATGAATGATCAATCACTTATATAATAAAATGCATGTAACCTAAGGTTAATTAACTAGTTTTAAAATGTTTTAGAACATGGTTTTAATTAGGATCTTAGGTTATCTAGTTCTAATAAGATTAGAATTAGGCAATAAATAATTTATAAACTATGATTAAAGAAGGACTACATGTCTAACGTTGGAGTATTTAAGTACGATGGAAACGGAACACCCTACGTGGGAATGGACACGGGAGTGAATTTAATCCTGGAGGTTTAGAAATTATTTTTTTATGTAGTAAAGGCGTTTATTAAAGGGTTAATGAATTAAACTCATTAGGCCTAGGTTTATTGGGTAAAGGTTAATAGACTTAGATAATTCTAATATAAATGTTATATTGGTAGACTTAAGTAAATTATGTTCGATTTATCTAAGTCAAATCCCTAATATTAAAGTATTGAGTGGAATAAGTGTATATGATACATCAAATTTCCCACCCACAAATCTCACGTTAAGTTCACCGTGGAGATCTATACTCGGCCTCGTGGCGCAAATCGAGCGTCCCCCTTCGAATGGTGTTCGTATTGATCAAAAATCAAGGTGAATGGAGAGATTACTTATAGTAAGTGGAGTGCGGGACTTGTGTCAGCTTTGAGACCCACAAGTCTCCTCTGCTGGTTTGCACCATGAGATTCCTATGATCCACCTACATGTTTGAGTTTGGAGCAGACGAACCATTCAGAGAGGGCACTGATTATACGAGTTGGAACAACATAAACTCTCGAAAGGAATAGGGTAGCCTTAGTTTTTTCCAACTTAGTCCTCCTTTGGTGATTTTTGTTGGATGGGGACTCGGAAACTAAAATAAGAGGGTCACACTTATGGAATACATTAAGAGTTAATGGATCCGGATACGAAAAATAGTAACTAAAACCTATATGAATAAGAGTTATTGTGGTAATAGGGTTTGAGTCGATATAGCCTCGTCCCCGAGCGAGGAATGATTTGACTACCCTTCTGCAAGCGTGTTATTTTAAACCTTTGGGATATCATTGCAAATTATTTTGACCTAGGAATCATTATTTAATTTTTGCTAAAATTGATTAGATTAGACTTAATAGTTTTTTTGCGAGTAACTAATACCCGAAATTTAATTTCTTTCAACAAAATGTCTAAC